>JAESUZ010003846.1:252500-541827 GCA_017311185.1 Proteles cristata cristata
CTTCCCACAGGGACTCCTGATGACCCATCAATTCCCAACTGAATTTGTTTGTTTTTTGGGCCCCAAAAGAGCAGGGTAAGACCTTTATCACATTAAATTTCATCTTATTTAAGTCCAGTTCCCTGGCCTGATCAAAATCCTACCTGGGCAGATGCCTTCAAATACACAGCAAAGTGGGAAATAGTAAGGTTTTGGACACACAGAAAAGGAAATTTTTGCCCTTCTAGTGAAATACTCTGCTCTATCATCCCTTCGTGCATGAGATGTTGATGTCAAAGATGGGCTCTAGGAAGGAGGAATGTTTGTTTTCTCTTTACATAGATATTAGTTTTTATTTTTTAATTTTTATTTATTTTATTATAGTTTATTGTCAAATTGGTTTCCATATAACACCCAGTGCTCATCACAAGTGCCCTCCTCCATGCCCATCACCCATTTTTCCCTCTCTCCCCCTACAATCAACCCTTACTTTGTTCTCAAGTTTTTAAGTTTTTTTTTTTAAACTTTTAATGTTTATTTAGTTTTGAGAGATCGAGAGAGACAGATAGAGTGAGAGCAGAGGAGAGGCAGAGAGAGAGGGAGACACAGAATCCAAAGTTTGATGCGGGGCTCAGATTCACAAACTGCAAGAAAATGACCTGAGCTGAAGTTGGACTGAGCCACCCGGGCACCCTGTTCTCAGTTTTTAAGAGTCTTGTATGGTTTGCCTCCTCCCTCTCCTTAACTATTTTTCCCCCTTCTCCTCCCCTATGGTCTTCGGTTAAGTTTCTCCTGTTCCGCATAGATATTATTTTTTAGAACAGCTTTAGAGTTACACAAAATTATTGGGAAAATAGTAGAAAGTTCACATATGCCAGCACTCAGTTTCCTCTATTATTAACGCCCTACATTAGTGTGGTACCTTTGTTATACTTGATTGATACATTATTATTAACTAAAGTTTGTACTTTATTGAGACTTCCTTAATTTTTACCTAGTGTCCTATTCTTTTTGAGGACTTCTCCTGGGATACCATATTACTGTTAGTTGTCTTTTCTTTTTAGATTCTTCCAGATGGTGGGCTTCTCAAACTTTCCGTCCTTTGATGACCTTAACAGTTTTGAGGAGGGTTGGTCAGGTATTTTGCAGAATGCCCCCCAGTCTGTTGTTTTTCTCATGATTATGTTGGGATTCTGATTTTGCAGGGAGGAAATACCCAGAGGTGAAGGGCCATTTTCATTATATCATATCAAGGGCATGTACTGTTAACATGATTATCACTGTTGATGTTGGCTTTGACCACCTCAAGGAGGGAGACTTGTCAGACTTTTCTACTATAAAGTCACTCTTTTATCTCTGTCTCTATAATATTCTTTGGAAGGAAATCACAATGTAGAGCCCACATTTAAAGAAGGGGGGAGTTATGCTCCATCTTCTTGAGGGTGGAGTACCTAAATGAATTGTTTGGAATTATTCTGTATGGGACATTTGTCTCTTCTCCCCTCTTTGTTAGTTTCTTTATTCAATCATGTATTTATATCAGGATGGACTCATGGAGTTTTAAAAATATATTGGATTATAATTCAAAGTAATATAATTCAAAAAAAGTGTTTTTTTTTCTTAAATTGTGTCAGTTTAGGCCATTGGGACCTCTTTCAGTTGACTCCTGTGCCCTTTCAACAGGATCCCATTTTTATGGGGTTTTGTTGTTTGGGGTTTGTTTGTTTAAGCACTTAATTTCCAGCACCACAAAATGCCCCAGGGTCATCTTGTCCACCTGGAAGTAGAGGAGAGCTGTCTTACTGAAGTTGTGTAAGACACCGGCACACAAGCCGTGGCTGAGATCCCCTTCAACAAGTCTAACAGCGTGGCCAAGGGGCTCTTCTCCACTCCCAGACTGACCATGGGCAGGCTTTGTGTTCTTCTGTCTATTCTCCTTTTTGCAAGGCAAGGTCTCAAGTGTGTCAGCTTCAGGGGCGCCTGGGTGGCTCAGTTGGTTAAGTATCCAACTTTGGCTCAGGTCATGATCTCAGGGTTCATGAGTTCAAGCCCAGCGCTTGGCTCTGTGCTGACAGCTCAGAGCCTGGAATCTGCTTTGGATTCTGTGTCTCCCTCTCTCTTTGCTCTTCCCCTGCTCATACTGTCACTCTCTCTCTCTCTCTCTCAAAAATGAATAAAGATTAAAAAATTTTTTTTTCAAATGTCTCAGCTTCAAATGCGGGTGGTGGCGGCCAGTAGATGTGCAGTGCAAGATGGCAGGATGGGCAGGAGTGAATTCCTTCATGAAGGACATTCGCTGGAAGGCAATTTCTCCAACGGCCAGTTCTCTAACTTTGTTTGTTTGTTTTTTAAACAATGTATATAAAGTTAATAGCAATTACTATTGATTGGGATATGTGTGTGTGTGTGTTTAAGTTTTGAAGATTTCTGCAAAATTCTGCTTTTTTCATTTTACGTTAATACCATTTTCAGGAATATTCTGTTGAACATGTCACAATCTTTTTTCAATCGTTTTTGCAGATATATTCTCTAAGATGAACTTGATTTTTTTTTTAATCACAAAGTCAAAACAGAAGGTTGTAGGGGCGCCTGGGTGGCTCAGTCGGTTAAGCCTCCGACTTTGGCTCAGGTCATGATTTCACGGTTTGTGGGTTCGAGCCCTGCATTGAGTTCTCTGCTGGCAGCTCAGAGCCTGGGGCCTGTTTTGGATTCCGTGTCTCCCTCTCTCTCTTTGCCCCGCCCCCGCTCATGCTCTGTGTCTCTCTGTCTCAAAAATAAATGTATAATGGGGCACCTGCGTGCCTCAGTCAGTTAAGCGTCCGACTTTGGCTCAGGTCACAATCTCACAGCTCGTGGGTTCGGGCCCTGCGTCAATCTCTGTGCTGACAGCTCAGAGCCTGGAGCCTGTTTCAGATTCTGTGTCTCCCTCTCTCTCTGACCCTCCCCTGCTTGCTCTGTCTCTCTCTGACTCTCAAAAATAAATAAAAAATTTTAAAAAATATTAATTAATAAACTATAAAAAATTTAATAAAACAAAATAAGGGTTGTACCTTTATTATGCAAGGCTCTCCTAGATTCTCACAATGTGATATAACGATACTAACACCCAAAGCAGAAATGGGTTGGTTCAATAGCCCACAAGGCCAGCAGTCGAGCCTGAAGTCAGAGACCTCGAGAGATGACTTCCGTACACCCCTTCCTGGTGTCACCATTCTGGGTGCCCTTGAATTAAGTATTGTTACATCTTGACAATAGCCAGAAAAGATCTTTAAAAGCATAGTGCTTACAGTAGCTAAGAGAAGGAATTCAGGTGGCTTATGGAAACCTGGATCAGTAATTTAGTCTATTAAATAGGCCATCTGAAGGCAGAAGGCTTTTTCAAGTGGGGTTTTTAAAACCTCCCGGGTAAGAAGCATTAGAAAAGAGAATGTTTATTTTCCCCATGCAGAGGCCTCTATAGGCAGCCAGGTGGCATTTTTACTCAGTAGTGGCCTTTCGGGCACATCAGTCAGAGAGTCACAGGTGGCTGAAGTCACCGAAGGGGCCTCTTCAGCCTCTTCTTCCCACACCATGGCCCCAGAATGCCTCATGTTTCAAAAGATTTATCAAACAAACCATAAAACACAAAGTTATATGGGTGGCTCAGCTGTCCAAGGGGCATCAGAAGATCCAGCTCTAATGGGCCGATTCATGGAAAATCCATTACTGATGTCAGATACGAAGAAGTTTTTCTTTTTTGCTTTCACCAAGTGGGATGGAAATATGAAGCAATAGGGTGACTATCAGCTGAAGAGGTTAGTGGTCGGAACTCTGGTTATAAAGAGAAATGTTAAAGGATGATTTGTTTGCTTTTTGAAACATTTATTAAGTTTATGATATTTATGCTTTAAAGGATTATAAAAATCTGTCCTCCCCCATTAAGTAGACTATTCTGTTAAAATAAATATTATTTCCTCATTGAAGTTTGGCAAACAAGTCATTTTATGGAAAGACAGTTTTCATCTCCTAGTTCATCAAGTATCTTTTACCATATTTTGGACAACAATGAATTTATAGCATCCGAACCAGGAGGAGTGCCAGATAAAGGATACCCAGTTAAACTTGAATTTTATTTTATTTATTTATTTATTTTAAAATGATTTTTGGGGCACCTGGGTGGCTTAGTCGGTTAAGCGTCCGACTTTTGCTTAGGTCATGATCTCGCGGTTCGTGGGTTCGAGCCCCACGTCGGGCTCTGTGCTGACTGCCAGCTCAGAGCCTGGAGCCTGTTTTGGAGTCTGTGACTCCCTCTCTCTCTGACCCTCCCCTGCTCACGCTGTCTCTCTCTCTCTCTCTCAAAAAAATAAAAACATTTTAATTTTTTTTTATTTTCTAGGGGAGAGAGAGAGAGAGAGAGAGAGAGAGAGAGAGAGACAGCGTGAGCAGGGAGGGTCGGAGAGAGAGAGGGAGAAACAGAACCCAAAGCAGGCTCCAGGCTCCAAGCTGTCAGCGCAGAGCCTGATGCGGGGCTCAAACCCACGAACCGCGAGATCATGACCTGAGCCGAGTCGGACGCTTAACCGACTGAGCCACCCAGGCACCCCGTAAACTTGAATTTTAGATAAACAGTGAGTATTTCTCATAGGTCTGTGCAATGTTTGGGATCTACTTTTACTCAAACATTATTTAGTTCAAATTTAACAGGGAATCCTGTATGTTATTTGCTGACTCGAGCAACCCTCCCACCAAGGCAAATTTCCCTGGAAGAAATTTGAAGCTATCAACATGGTTTTTAATCAAGCACATCGGCTTTTATTTATACTGTGATATCAACTTTACACGATCCATGGAGTAGGAATGTGTCTGACACCTTGCAACTCATTGGCTCTCAGCCCATTCCAATCCACCACACAGAGCCCCATCACACCAAAGAAATGGCCCTTGTCATGGCCACCAGTGATTTCCATGTTGACAGATCCAATGGACTCTTCTTTGTCCCCCACTCTTCAGCAGCTTCCAGTGACATTGAACTTCCTCCCCTTTTTGAAAGAGTTTTGACTTCTGTGACCCCCTTCTCTGTCCTGGTTTTCCATCTATCTGACCACTAATTCTCATGTCTCTGTCAGATCCTCTTATACTCTAACTACAAACTGGGAATTCCTTGTGGCTCCATACCAGGCTCCCCTTTCTTCTCCTTCTATAACAACACTGTCCTGCACAAATTTTGGTGAGGATGAAAATATTGTATAAATGCACTGATCAGTGCAGTGGCTACTACGTACACATGGGTACTGAGGAAATGTGGCTAGTATGACTAAGGAACTGGATTTTTCATTAAATTTTTAAAAAAATGTTTATTTATATTTGAGATAGAGATAGAGAGGGAGAGAGAGAGAGAGAGTGCAATCAGGGGAGGGGCAAAGAGAGACGGAGACAGAATCCAAAGCAGGCTCCAGGATGATCTGTTAGCACAGAGCCCAGCACGGGGCTCAAACTCACCAACTGCGAGATCATGACCTGAGTCGAAGTTGGTTGCTCAACCAACTGAGCCACTCAGGAGCCCCTGAATTTTTTATTTTATTTAAGTAATTTCTACTGTGACATATAGCCAGTGGCTACCATATTGGGTAACACAACTCCAGGCTATCTCACAAAGTGAGCTATCTGTGCTGACAGCTAGCTCAGAGCCTGGAGCCTGCTTCAGATTCTGTGTCTCCCTCTCTCTCTGACCCTCCCCTGCTCACACTGTCTCCCTCTCTCTCTCAGAAACAAACAAAACATTAAAAAAATATATTTACAAGGTGAGCTATTATAAAACAGCTTTAGACATATGATTTCCTGGGTTTTATCTGTAGCTCACATCTCCCCATGGAGCTGCAGGGTTACATTCATCTGATAAATCACAAGCACGAAGTGATCATAATTGTCTTTTTTCTCAGCTGCCACTGTTTGGAGAATGGCACTACCAGCCACTTGGTTTGTTGAACCTGGAGAATGAGAGTTGTTGTTGTTTTTTTTTTTAATGTTTTATTTATTTCTGAGAGAGAGAGACAGTGTGAACAGGGGAGGGTCAGAGAGAGAGGGAGACAGAATCCGAAACAGGCTCCAGGCTCTAAGCTGTCAGCACAGAGCCCAACGTGAGGCTCGAACCCACGAATTGTGAGATCATGACCTGAGCCGAAGTCAGAGGCTTAACCAACTGAGCCCCCCAGGTGCCCCGAGAGCTGTTCTTGATTTTTTCCTTTTCCTTACTATCTCACCCCCACACCACAAGTAGCTTCCATTGATTCTACCTCCAACTTGTATTTTGAATCTGTCCACTTCCTTTCATCTCCGCTGCTACCACTTAATTCAAACCATCACTATGTCATCCCTGGATGACTTGCAATCATCTCTTGGCTTCTTGAACCCCGCGTCATCCCATTATCTAAAAATGATCCTTTGGGGCGCCTGGGTGGTTCAGTCAGTTGAGCGTCTGACTTTGGTTCAGGTCATGATCTCATAGTTCGTGAGTTCGAGGCCTGTGTTGGGCTCTGTGCTGACAGCTCAGAGCCTGGAGCCAGCTTCAGATTCTGTGTCTCCCTCTCTCTCTCTGACCCTCCCCTGCTCATGCTCTGTCTGTTTCTCAAAAAAAAATGTTAAAAATAAATAAATAAATAAAAATGATCCTTTCAAAACATGAATTGGATCATGTCACTTTTCTGCTTTATAATTCATCCATGGTTTGCCATTGCTTTTGGAATAAAATGTCAGTTCCTTGTTTTGGACTTCTAGAGCCTGGATCCAGCTTTCCCTTCCAACCCATTTGGTACTGTGCTTCCTCTTGTCCCTTTACACTAAGACTTCTGAGACCACATATAGTCTGCTGCCTCAGAGCCTTTGCATTTGCTGTTTCTCATCTGCAGTCTCTTCCCCAGCCATTGACCTGGACATTCTTTTCTTACCCTTTGGTTCCTAACTCAGTACAGCAAAGAGCTCTCCCCTAACCACCTTTCCCAGTGGGTTTAGCTTCCATTTTCTTATTCTCTATATCCACATACAAACTGTTTTCTCCTTTATGGCTCTCCCCATCTCTAGTTACATTGTGTGCTTGCTTCTTTGTCTGTGTAGCCCACCAGCCCATGTGCTCTAAGAGTGCAGAGGCTTCTATTTAACTCACTGCACATATGTAATTCTAGCACATCACTGATGCATAGTGGAGCTCAATAAATGTTTGTTGAATGAATGAAAGAGCTCAAGCTTTGACTTATAGGCAGGGTATTAAATCTAATTTGTTGCTTTCAAAATCCAATTTTTCATTTGTATTTTATGTAGCAACAAGTGGATGATGTGACTCCTCTCAACTTCTTTCCTTTTCTTTTAAGTGAACCCAATAATGGAATCCAGGGAAAAGCCAGAGATGATAGGGATTAGTTACACTGAGAATACTGTCTTTCTTTCAAGCTTCCATGAGACCCTATTGCTTTGAACTTCCTAGAATGGCTTACACTAAAGAGGTTTCCAGTACTATTCTGGCAAATCAGAGACCCTGACTGCACTTCGGAATCATCTGAAAAGCCAGTATACTGGCTGGTTGTCAACCCTGTAGATTCTGATTTAAGTGGTCTGGGGTGCATCATGCATACTAGAACGATCCAGGCTGTCCAGGAGATTCTAACGCGTGGCCAAGGCATCTCACCGAGAGAAGTTGTGGACCAAAGATGGACAGATGCAGTGAGAGACTGTTTCAATCATTTTGTCAGTTGTGAATTCTATCTGCCATGATGTTCTTAGGGCAACATCTCACAGATTACTTAACGGTGTCTTACAAGATTTTTTATTATGAAAAAAGCCCATTAGCGTTTCTGACAAATGTTCCATTGAAACAGTCTGTCAGAGGTTAGATTCACTATCTTAAGATGTCAAGATTCTTCCAGGTAAGTCTACTTCCAGATTATTCATGAGGGGAAAGAATGATTGGCAAGTGAATAACTTGTGTTTCTGTTTAGTGTCTCTTGGCACTGGTCACATCCATTGGTGGTTGTCTGCCTTGACCGAAGGTGTCAGTGACCAGCCTGGCCCCACCTCTTGTGCTTTATCTCCCTCTGCAATCACCAGCTAATGTTGTTATGGATCTAGCTGCAGGCTGGTGCTCCTCCAGGTTCATAAGGTGAGCAGGGCAAAGTATGTCAGAAACTTTGGCTGCCTTAACTTGCACTCCTCATATTTGAAAGCTAATAATAACTTAGTAAGCAAAGAGTTATTAATAGCTAGCATGCATAATTAATATTAATATTTATTGATAATATTGATCAATATTCATAATAATAAATATGACAGCTAGGTCATTGTGAATTTCCTACTTTCATTCATTTTCCACAAAGCTTTTTTGCTCACTAATCAATCAGTGTTTCAGAGCAGTAGATATGACCCAGAGTCTAAACCTTCTTGTGCCTTCCTCAGTTGGCCCATTTTGTAAGAACTGATCTGTGCTACACAGCCACACGCCCTGTAACCCCTGGCTCTTTGGAGGATGGCATGGCTGGGAGCCCTGGCTGACAGTTGGGGTATGTTTCTTCACCCGTCTCTCCTGGGCTCAACCCCCACATCCTGGCTCCCGAGTACTGCCCACCATCTAGACCCTTCAACACTGTGGCTAAACTTTGAGGTGCCAAAAGATATGTGTGTGTTTTCTCCATTGGCTCCAGCTTTATGCAATCTCATTTATTGTCATAACCATTTATCCTTTGCACCTGAGCCCCCCACTGTCCCCTTGCATTAGGAAAAAGTATCTCATTATTCAGTAGTTCTCACCCATTTTGATAATTTTTCGACATTTCCTTGCAACATCTGCACTATTGGTTGCATATGTCTTCTTAAACACCCCCAAACTATCTTGCTTTGTCTCGGCAAAAATCATTTGAAATCATAGGTTTGATGCGTTACTTACATCTTTCCCTATTACACATGAAAATAAATCTGTAACTATTAACATAAAGTATTTTCAGACTATTTAGAATTTCTCTATAACCAGGGCACCCTCGCACTGCACTTTGGGAAATGTTTGCCTCAGGGCTCCCACCCCGGGTGTGCTCACTCCTATCCCTGCCCTGCCTCTTTCTACCTGTCCTACGTGGGTCCCCCAGGCCCCATGTGGGGATAAAAATGCTTAGAAGTAGTAAAAGTCCCTGCTTGGTGCAAGGTGAACACGTGCTCAGTACAAATGGAATTCATGCGATATGCTGGTTACAAGCACAGACTCTGGAGGGGACCTGAATTCAAATCCCAGCTGCTGCCTACTGCGTAAGCCACTACACTTCTCTTAGGTAGCTCAGAAAACTGCTGGGAGGAGAGAATAAATTAACATATGCTCAGAGCTTGGAAGAGTGTCTGCCCCTATAAGTGCCATATAAATGGTAGACATTATTATAAGCTGTGAGTTCGGGTGACAGAAGTCTAAAGAAAGAAGCAGTCCATGAGTATACTAGGCATCCTTTCCTCTGAGAAAGAGTTGGCTAGGGAATCACAGCAGTGTACTCATCTTTATTTAATCTTGAGATCAGTACTCCATGTGTTTATTATATTAGGAGATTAGGGCTTTATGAATCAGGTGGAAAAAATTATATATATGTATTTAACACATAATAATTTAAAATGGTATCTATCTGACATACTGACATTTAATCATCCAAATTGAATATTCTATGCAGCTAGAATACTCCATTCTCAAAAAAATTTAGGTACTTTGTATTAATTTGAAACTGAGTGATTTTAGTAAGTATTGGTAGCTGTGCAAAAATGTGTGTGTGTGTGTGTGTGTGCATGCATCCTGAATGTTTTGAATGGGCTTTCTGTTATTAGTATAGCAAATAGTTCTTTCTAAAATAAACTACTGGAATACCTAGAAATAAATTTAATTGAGAAAGTGAAAGAGATGACCTGCACACTGAAAACCATAAGACATTAATGAAAGAAACTGAAGAAGATGTAAATAAATAGATATTCCATGTTCATGGATTGGAAGAATTCATATTATTAAAATATCCATATTCCTCAAGGCAATCTACAGATTCAGTGCAAAATTCCTATCAAGGTTCCAATGACATTTCCCACAGAAATAGAAAAAACAAATCTAAAATTTGTGTGGAACCTCTAAAGATCCCCAAACAGCCAAGGCAATCTTGAAGGAAAAAAAACAAACAAAAAAACAAACAAACAAAAAAACAAAGCTAAAGGCATTTCGCTCTCTGATTTCAAACTCTATTTCAAAGCTGTAGTAAACAAACAATATGGTATTGGCATAAAAGCAGACACATAAATCAAGGAACAGAATAGAAAGCCCAGAAATAAATAAATTGACATGCATATAAAGTCAATTAATTTACAATGAGGGAGGCAAAAATATACAATGGGGACAGGACAGCCTCATCAACAAATGACGCTGGGAAAACTGGACAGCCACACGCAGAAGACTGAACCTGGACCACTGTCTTATACCGCACACAAAAATTAACTCCATGAATAAGAACTTAAATATAATACCTGAAGCTGTAAAATTCCTAGAAGAAAACAAAGGCAATAAACTCCCTGACATCGACTGATCTTGATGATGATTTTTTTGGATTTGACACCAAAGCAAAGGCAACAAAAGCAAAAATAAGCAGGTGAAAGGACATCAAACTAAAAGTTTTTTGTTTTTTTTTTTAATTTTACGATGTAATTACAAGTCTTTATTTACAAACTAAAAGTTTTGCACAGCAAAGGAAATCATCAACATGAGGCAACTTACTGAATGAGAGAGAATATTTACAAGTCACATATAAGGGGCTAATATCCAAAATACATTAAAAAACTCATACAAGTCAATAGCAAAAAACCAATCCAATAAAAAATGGGCAGAAGATCTGAATAGAAATTTTCAAAAAAGACGCACAGATGACCAACAGGTACATGAAGAGATGCTCAGGACCACTCATCATCAGGGAAATGCAAATCAAACCCACAATAAGATATCCCTTCACATTTGTTAGCACGGCTATTATTAAGAAGACAAGAAATCATGAGTCTAGTGAGGGTGTGGAGAAAAGGGAATCCTTGTGCACTGTTGGTGGGAATGTAAATTGGTGCAGCCTCTGTGGAAAACAGTATGGAGGTTCTTCAAAAAATTAAAGATAGAACGATGCTCAGCATCCCTCCTCATCAGGGAAATACAAATCAAAACGACACTGAGATACCACCTCACGCCAGTCAGAGTGGCTAAAATGATCAAATCAGAGAACTCTAGATGCTGGCGAGGATGTGGAGAAACGGGCACCCTCCTACACTGTTGGTGGGAATGTAAACTGGTACAGCCCCTCTGGAAAACAGTGTGGAGGTTCCTCAGGAAACTAACAATAGAACTCCCCTATGACCCAGCAATAGCACTGCTAGGAATTTACCCAAGGGATACAGAAATGCTGATACATTGGAGCACATGTACCCAAATGTTCATAGCAGCACTCTCCACAATAGCTAAAACATGGAAAGAGCCTAAGTGTCCATCAACAGATGAATGGATCAAGAAGATGTGGTTTATCTATACCATGGAATACTACATGGCAATGAGAAACAATGAAATCTGGCCATGTGTAGCAACATGGATGGACCTTGAGGGTGTTATGCTGAGCGAAATAAGTCAGGCAGAGAAGGACAAATATCATATGTGTGCACGTATAGGAGGATTAGGAGGAACTTAACGGAGGACCAAGGGGGAGAAGGAGGGCGGAAATGGTGGGGGAAAGGGAGAGAGGCAAACCATGAGAGACTCTTGAATGCTGACAAAAACTGAGGACTGATGGATGTGGGGGGGAGGGGGGATGGGCACGGAGGAGGGCACTTGTGGGGATGAGCACTGGGTGTTATGTGGAAACCAACTTGACAATAAACTATTTGTATAAATAAATAAATAAATAAATAAATAAATAAATAAATAAATAAGCCTGGTCTAAATAAAAAAAAAGAATACATACAAATTGTAAAAAAAAAAAAATTAAAGATAGAACTATCATGTGATCCGGCAATTCCTCTGCTGGGTATCTATCGTAAGAAAATTAAAACACTAATTTGAAAAAGCTGTACCCGCCCCCCCACTCCGCCATGTTCATTGTAGCAACCTTTATAGTAGCCAAGACATGGAAACAATTTAAGTAGTTGTCTTCCTGTGGATGAATGGATATATTCCTGTGGTATATAGATACAATTGGATATCATTCAACCGTACAAAAGAATGAAGTCTTGCTATTTGTGACAACATAGATGAACCTTGGGGCATTATGCGAAGTGAACTAAGTCAGACAGGGAAAGATGAGTACATGTGATCTCACTTACATGTGGAATATAAATAACAAAAAACTGAGTTCATAGATATGAAAGAGACAGATTGTTGGTTGCCAGCAGTGGAGGTGAGCACAACAGGTGAAGGGAGTCAAAGGTATAAAAAATAAAACGAGGCGTGACTGGGTGGCTCAGTCAGTTAAGTGTTCGACTTTGGCTCCGTCATGATCTCACCACTCCTGGGTTCAAGCCCCGCATTGGGCTCTGTGCTGACAGCTCAGAGCCTGGAACCTGCTTCAGATTCTGTGTCTCCCTCTTTCTCTCTGCCCCTCTCCCACTCACACTCTATCTATCTCTCAAAAATAATAAATGTTAAAAAAATAAAAAATAAATAAAACACAATGAAATAAACTCCAAAACTGTTAAATAAAATGAATATGTTTTCGTATATAACAACTGTTTTCCCAGGTCATAATCTGAATGATATTTTTTTCCTATTTGTATTTCAAAACAGCGCATGTACCAGCTATGTCATTTTAAAACTTCTTTATTACAGTTCACTGAACATTATCAATGACATTTATGAGGAGTAACAAAGGAACAGCAAATCTGCATTTGAATAAAACATCTCAATTCTAATTCTGAAACCGATTCAGAAAAAAACATATTTTAGCACAATAACAAGCCATTAAATACACATCATCATTAGGCTGTGTCTCTTAAGAAAACATTCATCGATGTTAAGAAAAGGTATTCAGCTGATACTGAGAGAAGATTCTCTTAAAAACAATGGCGTGTTATCACTGCAATATTGTAGGTTTGTTTTTTTTTAAGCAATAGCTATATCCTTGGAGTTAGAATGATCAAATTTATTTCCTGAAGCTCTTTTAATACGTTGTAAATTCTAATAAAAATTTTATAAAGTGACTCAGGCGATAAGATTGTAAAGATTTCTTCCTGAAGCTATTTTGACAACCTCTAAGGCCAAATAAGGATATGTGAAATTCTCTATCGTCAGATGGGAAAGGCTTAGCATGAGGACCAGGATTCTTGGCTTCTCCTCCAGCGACTTGAGCTTATTGGTCATCGTGGTGTCTAGTTTGCTCATTCGTTCATTTGGGAGAGTCACATCAGACCGAATGCCAGGTAGAGTGATAGGTTTTCAAATGCTGTGCAAAATTTCCCTATACTATCTAAACATTCCCAACCCATAATTTTCTCAACTGATCAGCATTTTTATCATTATCTATGTCTACTAGATCAATCTCGCAACTCAATAAGAGATCGTTCCTCTCCCACATCTCCTGCCTGCGTGGATACCAACATTATGTTGTGCCCAGGATTGTGGTTCAAAAATCCTCATTGTCACAGCCAAAGAATGGACTAACCCCATCAGAATAACTAATTGTGGACCCCAACCTCGGTGGACACACATCCCAAGTCTCTACTCCGTCTGTCCTGGAGGGAGCCGACTCGTGAGGAAAAGCCAAAGTGGGTCTCAGAGCTCTGCAATCACCTGGAATTTTCAAAGGCAGCAGCCCTGTGGGAGAGGCTTCCCTGGCCACTGTGGTTGGCAAGTCCATGCCTTCTCGATAGATGGACACGGGGATGTTTTCAGAAGCATAGTTACACCCTGAAAGGCTCTTAACTTCCGGCACGTTGTCACAGTACTTCGGAGCGGGGGGCTGATAGGCCTGATAGGACACTTTGGTGGTGGTGGTGATCACTGTCTGTAGTGCTGGAGCACCTGCCGGGGGAGTCGTGAGGTACCTGCAGGGAAGCTCTGTGTTATAACAGGGGTGAGTGGCGACAGCCTGGAACTGTCCATGGTCAGTCCTCTCCGCAAAACCATGTTTTCCAAGAGCTGATTTCCAGCCATGCTGTTTACCCGCGAAATCGAAGCTCCTCTCAAAGCTGCTGTATGAGTTGACGCTATATTGCAGTGCATTTAGATGGACCCAGTCCTTGTCATTTGGGATACTGCTGGGATTTTTATAAAGGGTGGGATGTGCGCTTGGATTTGTGTAACTAGAACCTGCCAATTCATAGCTGCAAGGTACCCTGGGCAAGCAGATTCTTGGGTTTGGATATTTCTGAAAGGGTGGCATTATGTCTGCTTGAAAGGCGGCGAGGTCACAGGTAGCTTTGTAAGCATCCGAGTTGGGGAAGGAAAAGCAAGGCTGCCCTGGAATAGGGAAGCCGGTGTCGGTAATTATATCAAACTCTTCTGGATCTTCCAAGGAAGGCATGTTGTTGAAATGTCCACTGTTGTCTTGATTCTCCCCAGGCTAAAAAAAAAATGATATAAATTGTTACTTGTAAATAAAAATGTAAATTACATAGGCAAACGCATCTGTAATAGTAGCCAACCAACCAAACAAGAACAGATTCCAGGGGCACCTGGATGGCTCAGTCGGTTAAGCCTCTGACTTCAGCTCAGGTCATGATCTCACAGTTTGTGAGTTCGAGCCCCATATTGGGCTCTCAGCTGTCAGCACAAAGACTGCTTCAGAACCTCTGTCCCTTTCTCTCTCTACCCCTCACCTGCTCTCTCTTGCCCTCTCTCTCAAAAATAAAAATAAAACCATTAAAAAAAAAACCACTTCCAATTAGTGGGTTCTGTGTCGTGAGCACGGTACTGCTTGGGTATGCGATTTGGGCACATGGTCCAAGGACTGTAGAACTTAAGCTTACTGTTGAATGAAGAGGGTTCATGGGTAGTCAGGAAGGGTGGGTCTGACTGGTAGATGGTCCTGTGTTTCCTCATCCTAGGTTTATAATAGCAGAGACACAGAAGCCTGACACCGACCCGGGTTCAAATCCTGACTCTGTCCCTCATCAGTTGATCAAGTTACTTAACCTCTCTGAGCCTCAGATTCCTATTTTAACAAAAAGAAAGAATTAAGACTGTTGAAAAAGAAAAAATAAAGTTAGCACAATTGATCTGGTTTCTCTGAGCATAAATAGAAACTAATGTTTAGCCTACCAGAGCCTCTTACCCTTACATTGCAAGTGCTGAGAACTGTAGGTAACTCTAATTGGACAAATAAAAGTTAGTACAGGAAAGATAAGTTCGAAGAAAAAATAAAATCAGCTAAATTGCAAAAAAAATGGGGCTCAAAAATAATAACCTCCTCTTTAGGCTTTTGTTACCATTTTGTGTGCAAAAGCTCTTAGACACATGTGCCTGGTACATAGAAACTGCTCAATCATCAGTTTCTCTTATCCCCAGACTAACACTGCTGGCTTGGTGTGCTTTTGTTGAAAAGCCAGACTGGATCAAGTTGCCCCAAGAAATTTTATCTGTTCTATGTAAATAATGCCAAGGCTCCTACCCTCTCAAGGATGCACCATTAACTCACTGTTGGTATGCACATATTTCTCTCTTTATTAAAAATGGATAACTGCCCTTGCATCAGAATGTCAGCACACATCTTCACATCATCATTGAGAGTAGAGATGGTTTGCTTTTGTGTTTTAAAAAGAAGAAATTAGAATCCCTATCCAAAAAGGGGTGCCTGGGTGGCTCCATTGGTTAAGCATTCAACTTCGGCTCTGGTCATGAACTCACACTTTGTGAGTTCAAGCCCCCCATCAGGCTCTGCACTGACAGTGTGGAGCCTGCTTGGGATCTTCTTGCTCTCACTCTCTCAAAATAAATAATAAGTAAACTTTAAAAAAATCCATCTAAAATGTTGATTCAATGACATTTTGTTGGAGATATGGTTTTCACATAAAATCAAACCTTTCTAAATAATGAAGTTCATATTTTACATAATTGTCAATGCATTTTGTGATAACAATGAACACAGGCCACAGCATAATGTCAGCTCCCCATTACCTCTGGTTCTCGAATTCTCTTTTTCTGGGGTTGGTAAAAAGAGGTCATTTGTCTCTTGATGGTACTTCTTCTAGCTTCTGTCTCTGATTTGCTCTCTGGTCTTGGGTGATCGTGAACTCCCTTGGCCTGCATTAATAAGGAAATAAACCATACATTTGTTCTTTGGAAGCTTGCTACGTCTGTCAAAAATTGAATACGCCTTTCCAAAGATCTCAAGTTGTTGTTCTTTTTTTTCACAACGACAGAGGAAAAAAATTAATGAACAGCATCATGAACAGAAATCTTAAAAGGTTACCTGGCAATCCTTTCACCATCCTAAGTCAGCTATAACTATAACTTGGTTTAGAGCCCTTACAGAGCACACCCAAGGTGAGCTCATTCGTAGGGGCACCGAATTCTGACCACAAGGCTGCATTTGGAGTAGTTCAGAGATCCTAAGGCACATGGCAGGCGGGCTGGTCCCTACAATCCACCACAAACTGTAAGATTCCCCTCCCCTCACCTACTTGAAAAAATATCGCGTTGCCATCTAGCCGCCAGAAGTTGGTTACAGGGTACCCGCTGTGCCCTCGACAGGGGATCAACTCCAACGCAGAATGGCAGTTGGGACACACTTTCTCTGCAAAGCAGAGGGAGACAAAGATCAGGAACAACTGGAGCTCAGCCTCTTTCGAAGGAAGAAAGGGCACACCTGTGGGGGTGGGGAGGGAAGAGAAGTCGAGGCCACAAGGCCCTCCTCACTCTGTTGCTTCAGCCGTGCCTTGTCGCAGATGGCGGGTCGCAGCTGCAGGCGGGAGCCGTCGGGCAGGGCGCAGCCCCGGGCGCACACCACCACGCCCAGGCACGACTTCTTGAGGATGTGACCGTTGTGGTTGTTGGTGTTGCGCATGGCCCAGCCGCTCAGGTGGCGCTGGGCCTTCTTCTCGTCGCTGCGGTAGATGAAGCGCACGTAGCCGTCAGGCCACTCGCAGAAATGGTCGAAGTGGGCTGGTTCCTGGAAAGGGAAGGGAAGGACGGTGGGGTTGATCTGGCCAGCACCTCACACGGCACACTTTTAATTTGTCCTGAGCACGTTAGAATGAAAACAGGTCCCTTTTCATTCCCGGGATGTCATAAAATGCAGAAACTGTACTGTCACAAAATGTCACCTGCCATTCTGTTTGCTGCTTATCCTCCGAATGGTGTCCATGTACTAATTCATCTAGCCTTTCAGAACTCACACAGACAATAGGTACTTTTATTGTTCCCATTTATCCCAATAGTACATGGAGACCAGAGAGGTTAATTGCTGTGCCCAAGGTCACAGTAAGACCTGGCTCTCAGATTTGACCCCTAACAGTTTGATTGCAGAGCCTCTTTGACTGACCATAATGGTATACATACCACTTCCGGTTATCTTTAAATGTTAAATTAAAAATGAAGACATTTTGGGGCACCTGGGTGGCTCAGTAGTTTAAGTGTCCAACTTCAGCTCAGGTTATGACCTTGTGGTTTGGAGTTCTAGCCCTGGGCCGGTCTCTGTGCTCACAGCTCAGGTCCTGGAGACTGCTTCTGATTCTGTGTCTCTGTCTCTCTCTCTGCCCCTCCTCTGCTCTCTCTCTCAAAAATAAATAAACATTAGAAAAAAATTCTTTTTTTATTTATTTCTAGGAGAGAGAGAGAGAGAGAGACAGCGTGAGCAGGGGAGGGTGAGAGACAGAGGGAGTCACAGACTGAAACAGGCTCCAGGCTCTGACCTGGCAGGCAGCACAGAGCCCGACGCGAGGCTCGAACCCACGAACCGCGAGATCATGACCTAAGCGAAAGTCGGACGCTTAACCGACTAAGCCACCCAGGCGCCCCTAGAAAAAAATTTTTTAATGAAAACATTTTTCAAAGTAAGCATCAAAGTGCCAGGGGAAAAAGTAACTGGAATGCTCTATCACTGAAATGCAATTCAGTCTGTAAATATCTCTACTTTGATCCAGTGCTTTTTCTTCGAAAGCTCTTGCCTTTACCCCATACCTGTCAGTCACATCGGTAGTGATACCCAGAACAACACTAGAGAGACAACAGCAGCTCTTCTTATTCCTCCCAACTTTGCTCTCCACGTTTATAGGGACACTGTGATGAAGGTCCTAGTCATCAAGGTAAAGCTCAGGGTGGAGCCTGCTTGAGGGCTGGGCCTCTCCCCAGGGCAATGTGGATTGTCACTCTCAACAAAGAGCCCCATGGCTGAAATAATAAATTATATCTAAAATACTGAGCACTTGGGGACACCTGGATGGCTCCATTGGTTGAGCATCTGACTTCCGCTCAGGTCATGATCTCACTGTTTGTGGGTTCAAGCCTTGCATCGGGCTCTGGGCTGACAGCTCCGAGCTTGTAGCCTGTGTCTTGGATTCTGTTTCTCCCCCTCTCTCTGACCCTCACCCACTTGTGCTCAGTCTCTCTCTCTCAAAAATAAATAAGCATTAAAAATTTAAAAAAAAAAAACTGAACACCAAGTGAAATAGGTAAGTCCATGATTTCACTCACATGTCGAATTTAAGAAACAAAACAGATGAACGTAGGGGAAGGGAAGAAAGCATAAGAGAAAAACAGAGGTGGGGGAAGCACAAGAGACTCTTAAATACAGAGAATAAACTGAGGGTTGCTGGAGGGGAGGTTGGTGGGGAGATGGGCTAAGTGGGTGATGGGCATTATGGAGGGCACTTGCTAGGATGAGCATTGGGTGTTATACGGAAGTGATGAATCATTAAATTCTATTCCTAAAATCATAAAACAATAAATGAACAAAATTCTGAGGGCTGCTTCAATATTCATGGTTGGTGGTCTTTGTCCATGGTATGTGTTATCTATACTCCAATGTCTCTCTTGTGTAGAAGTTTAATATAAAATTGCCCTTTACTAAGTACTTAATATTTACCAGGTGCTATCTAGGGTAGGAGTCAGCACACTTAGAGTCCTTGGCCAAATCCCCTCTTGTCACTTGTTTTGGTACACAACTCACAAGCTAAGAATGATTTTTATATTTTTTAATGGCTGGGGGAAAATCCAAAGAATGATATTTTGTGACATATGAAAATTATAGAAAATTCAGGGGTACACGGGTAGCTCAGTCGGTTAAGTGTCAGACTCTTGATTTTGGCTCAGGTCATGATCACACAGTGGTGAGATGGAGCCCTGCATCGAACTCTGCACTGGGCATGGAGTCTGCTTGAGATTCTTTCTCTCCCCATTCCTCTCTACCCCACCCTGTCTTGTTCAAACTCTTCCTCTCTCTCTCTGTCTCCCTCTCTCTCTTTCTTCCTCCTCCCCCCTCCAGAAAAGAGAAATTTATATAAAATTCAAAATTAAGATCCATAAAGAAAGTGGTCTGGGACATGGCCATGCAAATTTGTCTACATATTGTCTATGACTGTTTTTTTGTATATGGCAGAACTGGGCATTTGGCACGGAGACAGTATGGCCTGCAAAGCTACATTACGAAGTATCTATGATCCTCACAACAGCCTTCCATGATGGGCATCCACACCCTTATTTTGTAGATAAGGAAGCGGAAGTTAGAGAGATAACCTTCTATGGTGGTATAACTGGTATTTAAACAGATCTATGGTTGCCAGACCCCACTGGCTTTACCAGTATGATAGAGGCTTGGAAGAGGATTATCATAGTATTAAGTCATTTGCACCTTCTCTCTTCCCCCCCAATCCAAAGAAATTAGATCTAACATTTGCAAAGCAAAACCTATTCTCAGTCCGACAATTCTGACTTGGATGCATTGTTAGTAGTATACATTCTAACAGTGATAGGTAAATGCACATTTTCAGTTCCAAAACCACAGGGATATTGTCGAAATCTTTGTTATGACTAATAGGCATCATTTATCTTTTCTCAGAAATATTGTAATTGAAATAAATTAATACATTGACTTAAGGTAAGTCCCAAATGAAATATATAATGATGTACTATCAACTCTAATATCTAAATGCTAATATCTTTGTTTTTAAAGTGAACATTTCAATCTAAGGATCTTAGTAAAATAGACAATAGACTCTCTTCTTTCCAGAAGAGAGTATGCCATTAGCGTCCCCCTATAGGGGGACTTTCATGAAACAATCATGCCTCCCATGTCTCATACCAGCTACCAAAGCAGTAGTGACACTGAAAATGAAGCCACAGAGGTCATATTCGAAAATCAAAACAACAGTAGAGGACTCCAGGATTGAGCTGCATTTGTTCTAATGTGTCAGCACACATGCACATGCAGACGAGCATGCACACATCAACCATGAGAGGAAATCTGGGTGATAGTTTAAGATTGTTATCTAGTTCCACCACTTGATGACAGGTCATCTTAGCCTGAAACTAAGGCAAATTTGGGAACTATCTCAAGGTCATACAGCCAGTGTAGCTCTTTCCCCTTCAGTTAGCCAGAGCAAGGGTGGGATCCTGTTTTTCCACTTCTATTTCCCAGTGCACCTGCCCTTTTAAGAGATTACACTCACTCCTTGCTTAAGAACCAGGCTCCCAAAGGAAAAATAATTCACATTTGCATCAGAAGTCTAGAAAATGCTTGAAAGAGGAGCCATCTTTCCACTATTTGAAAGTGGCTCTTTTCAAGATTCGATTATTTTCCCTATGAAAACTTTCTGGATGGAAGTCAGTGAGAATGAGGTGTCTTTGCTATGCTGTGGTCCACTTTCACACAAATGGTACCGGGTAACTGTAAAGTAGCAGGCTTTAAATCGAATTACTACAGGTGGCTCAGGCAGTTAAGCATCTAACTTTGGCTCAGGTCATGATCTCGTGGTTCACGAGTTCAAGCCCCATGTCGAGCTCTGGGCTGACAGCTGGGAGCCTGGAGCCTGCTTTGGATTCTGTGTCTCTCTCTCTCTCTGCCCCTACCCTGCTCACACTCTGTCTCCCTCTCTCCCTTTCTCTCAAAAATAAACATTAAAAAAACTGAATTACTACACATATATACATCGAAAAAAGTGCTCATCTCTTTGAGAGGCTACTTGACTTTGCTAATGAATTGCTATCCATTTGCATATCAATATGGCACATCACAGATGTTGAATAAACACCATGTCTCTTACCCCTATGCCACAACATCGCTAGAAGTCCACCATTGCAAATACTTGGAGCCACTCCTCTTTCCTTCTACCTAAGCCCAGGGCTTCAAAGGCATTTCCTCAGTTTTTGCCCCAAGCCAGTATGACCAAGAATAACTGCCCAGCTCATTTCCTGGACTCGGCCCTAAACTACATTGTTCCATCAAAACAAAACAAAATAGAACAAATTCACCCTAACAGGAGGTGATTTCCCTGTCATTAGAGCAGTAAGCTCAGAAGTGACATCCAAAATCTGGATTCCAGAGGCTCTCTGTGCCTATGGTCTTGTTAGCATGACCACCCAGGCAGCCCCTGGCGGCTGCATAAATGACTCAAGTCATGCTATTTGTTTAAGATGCGGGTGGCCCCGATTGATAGTCTTGATAGTCGCATCTTACAGTTTTGCTGCGTGAGAGGCAGTGGTATCCACATTGGCTGAGATTCTCTGTTACCCTTCTCATGAATTTCAAAGAATGGATCAAGAAAGAATCACCTGATTTCTATCTGGGATGACGGAAAGTGAGACGGGCATCCTGCTCTCGCTAGATGACTGGGAACTTGGGGCCTGACAGTTACAGGGCAATCGGTGTGTTTCAGCCAAGCGCAAGGAAAGAGCTGGGAGAAGGCGTATCACTAAACGCATCTCTGCTGTTTGTGGGTCCCTCTAACCATTGAAGACTTTCCAGGGATGTGGCAGTGGAAGGAGAAGGTCTCTCCTGAGTCTCTGCAAGAACTTGAACGCCACCAGCCCTTTCTTGGATGGCCCAGAGCCACACGCGCGCCCACAGCCGGGTTCACGTACCTGAGGCATCTGTGGATCGTTGATGTCCCAACTGAGCTTCATTCCATAGGAGCACACACAGTCTTCCTTCTGCCCTGCTTCGGCCAGCATCTGCCCCACCTCGCCTGCGCTCGCCGCCAATGATCCTGAAAAACAGAAGAAGAAAATCTAGAGATGGGTGATGTTTTCCTCTTAACAAATGTATTGGATAGAGGAGACAGAGACAGAGAGAGAGAATTTATTTAGAAATCCAGAAGTGGTGAAGGCGGGTTAGAGAGCCCTATTCTCAGCCGCGGTGCTGAAAGGTCTCCACTCGGTCCGCAGCGTGGGCTCCTGACAGCTGCCCGCGCGTTTATAAAGACACACCTCCCCCTGCACCGCCTTTCCTCGCTCGTCGTCAGCTCGCGCCCTCCTGCCATCTGCAAGGCCAGTCACCCCTCCCGGACAGAACTGGGAACGGAGGGGGAGGTGGCCCCGAGCCCTCGGGAACGTAAAGCCAAGATGTCAAGGTGCGAGACTGGCGGTGGGAAGTTGGAATGTCTCTTTGAAGTTGGAATCTTTTTATTTATTTATTTTTTTGGTCTCCTAACCTCGCCTCGCCTCTGCCATTTCGGATTGGGTTTCGATGGAAGGTTTTGAGATAGACCCTTTCCCGGCAAGTTCCCCTGAGAACCAGTACGCAATTCCTAGGCACCGTATTTAGGATCCTTGCTGTCGGGTAACTGCGCCCGCGCCTGCTAGCCTTTGGCCCGCGCGCGCTCTCCGGTTCTCTACTCTTGCGGTTGGGAGTGTCTGGGAGTCAGTGCTCGTTTGGGGGGTGGGGGGTTGGGGGGTAGTGGTGTGACGGCCGAAGGAATGCCAGAGGTCCCCGTGAGCTCGCGGGCCTGGGTGTCCTTAGGCTCTGGAGGGGCTGCGTAGGGACGTCGCCCAGTGGGTGAAGAGACCCGGAAAGTGTACCCGGAGAACGTTAGGGGAAGAGGAGCCACAGATTGCTGGTCGGGGAGGGAGGTGGTGCTCTCTGCGGGCCCTGGGAGCTTAAGCTCCTGTAGGACATTTATTAGCTCGCTCTCGCTCTCTGGCTCTCTCCCTCCCCCTCCTCCACCCCTCCCCTCCCCCTCCCCCTCCTTCTGTCTTGCACTCTCGGCTCCCTCTGAGCGTCAGTTTCCTTATCGGCTTAAACAGGGGACTGGGACTCTGAGTTCTTAGTCGCCACCCCCCGCAAAACAACGTTTTAAAGACCGTCTTTATCGGTAGCGTGAAACTTCCCCCACTGCATCTGGGGACGTTTTCTGGAGAATGCAGGAGCCGGGTGGCGCGGCACAGGATGCTGCGGAGTCCCCAGCACCGAGACGGGTCTCCCTCATCTGTTCTTCCGCCTCTTCAGGGTGAGTCCGGTACCTGGAGGCGCCGCACAAAAGAAATCGGTGGAAATGACTAAATTCGCTCTTCGGCCACCCTGGGCGGCGAGATAAGGGTTTCTGGAATTTATTCTCTGCGCCTTTTTCGGCAGGCGGCACGCTTCGGTTCCCAGCGCTGTCCAGAGAAGAGCCGCCCCGGTTGGTCAGTCGCTGTTAGAGGGGGATGCTCCGACCTGTGTCCCTCGGAACCCGAGGCCCGCGCGCCCCCGACCCGGACAGCGCCCAGCGCGCTCCGGGCGCACGGACTGCTGCGGCGTGGGACGCACCCGGAGCGCGCAGGCCAGCACCTCGTGCCCGAGCCGTGTCTTCCTCTGGCCAAAGACAAACGCGAACAAAGCCGGTACACGTTACACTCACAACCTGCGCTAAATAATTGTCCGAGCTTCTCGGTCTTCTCACCTCCCGGTCAAGGCCACAGTCAGGTTTGTTAGGAAAGTCAATCCCATGGTGAGGTGCTTTTCGGGGCCTCCAGCCACTGGCCGCGGAGAACTCCCGTAATGGAAAATGCCAGCTTTGGCAGTTTCACGAATTTTCTTCTTTCTCTACTTTCAAGCTGAATTCTCCTCCCAAGCAGAGGCTAAAGTCCACGCAGAAGAGACTTGTCCACCCTCCTCCCCCGCCCCCGTCTCTCCCTGCCGCTCAAGTTCTCTTTCCGATTGAAAGCACTCTCATCTAGTCAAGAGGGTCGAGAAGGAAACCAAGAGAGGGTCCACTCTTCCCCCAGGGATTTCGTCATAGTAACCGACTGCCCAAAGTCTGACACTCCTGTCATTCTGCTGCGTCTTATGCTGTTTGTCTTCCAAACGTTAACATTATTCATTCTTCTCTTTTACAAATAGTCCATTAATTGTGATAGGTTAAGCTATGTATACTTAAAAATACTTAAACCTGGCTTCAAAAATAATTTAAAACTACCTCTGAGACTACAAAGAAGTTAATTTCGAGTCTTCCTGTAAACATTTTTAGAATTGTTCTTGTCTCTATAATCTTGGAATGTTCCTGGAGGATCTTTACCCTTCAAAAATACAAATATTATTTTTAACATTAAAGCCAAGTCAGCTAATCACATACGTTTTTCTAAATAGACTCTGGTGTCCAAAGAAATGTCATAGTCTCTACCATATTTTGTTTGAGAAAAAGTAGAGTATATATTCTAAGTTGCTCTAAAATTATGTCTCTGTAAATAAAATGTTAGCAAAAAAAGTTAGTCAAAGTGAAAAATAAAAATAAAAAAGTAGTGGTGGTGTCTATTGTATTGTCTCACATTTCTCCTGAAAATTTGAAAAGAACCATATAGTTTGGAAGAATATATTCCCCCACTCCAATTCTGTTAAATGATTGATTATAAAGCTTTTACCTAATATTAAAAAGCTTTAATTTTATTAAATCGTTTATCATATTCTTATTTTATTCTCTGAAATAAAATGCATTTAAACTGTATTTCAGTTATTGTTTGTTACTATCCTTGAATTTTTTTCCTGCATTCGTATTTTTATTGGTTGACAACACTTGAGTGTCACAGCTGACTCTTCCTTGATTACTATTTTGATTTCGTAAAAGCCCATTAATTCAAAAGCAAAGGAAGAAGACTTTGCATTTGCTAGGCTTAGATTAAAATCGGCAAATTAGTGTAACTACATTTACATCTTATTGGCCAGGAAACAGCTATCAGGATCTCTGAAATAAGTATCACTTTGATCTCACCACGAGTGTATGCACAGACCTGGGCTTCCACTCGCAAGAGATTCCGGTTCTATCAGGTGTTGATGTAAAAAACTTTCTTCGGTCAATGTCAAGACATGAAATATTCATAGCTTGTAATTATAACACAAACAGATTTTTACAAGAGGAACCTTTGGAACTGAGCGGTCCTTTCGTTCGTTCCTTTTTTTTTTTTTTTAAAGAAAACTCCAGTCCAGGGGCGCCTGGGTGGTCTAGTCGGTTAAGCGTCGGACTTTCGCTCAGGTCATGATCTCGCGGTTCGTGGGTTCGAGCCCCGCGTCGGGCTCTGTGCTGACTGCCAGCTCAGAGCCTGGAGCTGTTTCAGAGTCTGTGACTCCCTCTCTCTCTGACCCTCCCTGCTCACGCTGTCTCTCTCTCTCTGTCTCCTAGAAATAAATAAAAATATTTAAAAAAAAAAAAAAGAAAACTCCAGTCCAGCTTCCCTTTGCCAGGTTGTTCACACAAACAGGCTACTAGTGGCCGAAACCCGCCCATTGGTACGCACTTTGTCGCTTTAAAGGAAGTAGGTAGAAAGAAAGCAGAGTGGATGAAAATATTTGTTTGCATTTTTGTTTTGTTTTGTTTCGTTTCGTTTTTGACTGAGTACACCATAGTATTAAAAAAAATACACAACAGCTTCTTTTGTGATATCAGGAATAGTCTCACAATTTCAGGAACAAATCAGCTTCCTGAGCGGAAAGTCCACCTTTAGTCCGTATCAATATCAACGGGCCAAAGCCAGCCCAAACCGGCCGCTAAAGGTGGAGAGAAAACTGCCGGCTTCTGCAAAGGGGAAACGCAGCAGTTTAGAATTTCGCCGATGAAGAATATTTACAGGATGTTGTTCACATCCTCTGAAAAATCGCTTTGTTTTAAGGTGTGCGTGCGCGCGCCCAGGTGGCCTGAGGACGATTGCTAGTTACTCGCACGCAAGGACGTCAGTAAATTTCAGGTGCGGGTTAATTGCTGAGCGTTCCCGGCGAGGATTGGGATTCAAAAGGCGCAGGGCTGGCCGGTCCTCGCCGCCGGCCGGGTCTTCACCGCCGCGCAGCCCAGCTCGCCCGGACCCCGGGCGGAAGGACGCAGGAGGCTGCGGGGCCTCGGGATGCTGGCGGTGAGTGACTCTGGGAGCGCCCGGGCCCGCGTTCAGTCCCGGCCTCGTCTCCGCGCTTCCGGGGTGCGCCCCATCGGGCTGGGGTTGCAGAAACCCGGCACCAGCTAACGCCCCGGGAAAAGAGCTGGAAATGGCCTGTCGGGGGCCCCTGGAACGTTTCAATCTCCTTAGGTTTGCCTGGGAGTTTATTGGAGGCTTTCCGTGAGGCAACCAGGCAGGATAGAAGCCTCTGGTCCCTGGCTCGGAGAAAGGAGGCTGGGGGATTAATGGTTGGAAGGCAATGAGATGGTTCTTCTCCATTTGCCCTGGATGGTTTCCCAGCCGATTTCCCCTACTGCTGCGTAGACCGTTCAGTCCATTCACCCACGTGGGCCCCAGACCTTTCGTCCCAAGCGCTGGGGCTTTCGGCTCCCCGAACTGTGGACAAAGGGCCCCGGACGTGGGGGTGGATTGGTACCGCCAGCGCTCCTACTTCTCGACACTCGTTTAACCGAACACACTGCTGGTGACAAAAATAAACAAGTCCGGATTTGGGACGTTGAATTCACCCAATTTTTCATATCTGGAAATAATGACGCTAATATTGAAAGGACGCTGACGTCCAAGGAGTTTGGTCAAGTCTGTAGAAGTGGGACTGTGCGCCCAACCTAGATCTTATTTTTTTAAAAATAAAACTCTTTGGGAGCGTCTGGGCGGCTCAGTTGGTTAAGATCAGTTGGTTAAGATTATGATCTCTCTCACAGTCCGTGGGTTAGGGCCCTGCGTCTGTGTCTGTGCTGACAACTCAGAGCCTGGAGCCTGCTTCAGATTCGGTGTCTCCCTCTCTCTCTGACCCTCTCCTGCTCGTGCTCTGGTCCCTATCTCAAAAATAAACGTTACAAAAATTAAAAAACCTCTAGAAGATACTTAAAGTATGTTTTTTGTGTATTGTACTTCTAATTGTTGGGCTGAGGTGAGCCAATGAGCTGCTGTTATGTAATGTAGCATAATGTGCTGTGAAAGCCAAGGTGGTAGGCCCAGGGATTGGCCTTGAAGAAAAGGTGTAACAATCCTCTATGTTTTGTGAATTCTCTCGTGGTGGTGGTTGATATTTGATCCTTGAAGTTGAGGTAAAAGTCCTGGAGGAAGACTTAAAATTCGTTAAGTCAGAAACCTAAAGCTTAAGCTCCTGACTAGGTTTCAAGTCTACTT
Source organism: Proteles cristata cristata (assembly GCA_017311185.1). Taxonomy (NCBI): domain Eukaryota; kingdom Metazoa; phylum Chordata; class Mammalia; order Carnivora; family Hyaenidae; genus Proteles; species Proteles cristata. The sequence goes on from JAESUZ010003846.1 coordinate 279,916, forward strand.
TCCAAACCTTTATTTTGCCAACTCTCAATAGTTCATTAATCCAAAGCCTTCTGTTTCCTCGTTGTCCGTATAATTTGCCTATTTTGTGTGACTGTTTATTCCAATGATATTTGCTTTGTTTTTTGTGATAGTCTATATTTGTTACAGACTGTACTAAAGAAGGTTGGATAGATTATTTTTAAGTAGTAGTTTACTGGGGCGCCGGGGTGGCTCAGTCGGTTAAGCATCCGACTTTGACTCAGGTTATGATCTCATGGTTGGTGGGTTTGAGTTCCAGATGGGGCTCTGTGCTGACAGCCAACTCAGAGCCTGGAACCTGTTTTGGATTCTGGATCTCCCTCTCTCTCTGACCCTCCCCTACTCATGCTGTCTGTCTGTCTCTCAGAAATAAATAAATTAAAACAAACATTAAAAAAATTAAGTAGTAAATTACCTAGAATTACTTGTGCTTCCCACAAGGTGCTCTCATCCATTTTCCCATCCCCCCACTCCTCTCCCCTCCAGCAACTCTCCATTTGTTCTTTTGGAGACTCTCTTACGGAGGTTTCTGGGTGGGTGGCTCAGTCAGTTAAGCTGCCAGCAGGGGACTTGGGCTCAGGTCAAGATCTCCTAAGTTCAAGCCCCAAGTCAGGCTCTGTGGCGCCTGCTTCAGATTCGGTGTCTGTCTCTCTCTGCCCCTTCCCCACTCACTTTGTTTCTCTCTCGAAAAATAGAATTTAAAAATTAAAGCATCTTTTATGGAAACTTGCAAATGGATTTCTTTGAAACCTTTTTCTAAACAATCTTTTTATTGTACGCAGGAAGAGGACGATACTTTCCAGTCCATTAAGGAAGAAGATGGGAGCGGAATTGCCCTGGATGCTTTTTATGTAAAGATCAAACTAACTTCTGAGGGTGGGGGAGGGTGCGCATGCGCCTTTTTAGTTCTGTGTTTGCGGGCCTGTCAGCATGAGGGTTTCTCCAGTCCTCCAGCCAGAGGCAGAGAAACCTTGCTCCTTCTCCTTCCCTAATCTTTCACAGTTTATCGCCATGCTTTCGATTATCCTACTAATATTAGTCTAGTCTCTCTTGGGCCGGGTACTAGTCTAGGTAGACAGTACTGAACAAAACAAACAGTTTATGCCTGCAGGGAGCTTACACCCTGGCAGAAAGCCAAAGAAACAGGTTACCAACCAAGGGGGAGGAGTAGGAAGGAAAGGAAGAAAGTATCCGCATGGAGAATTGCGAGTGGAGAGAGGCACTTGCCTTACTTGAAATAAAGTCCCAGAAGACCAGACTAAAAAGGTGATCTGGAAGCTGAGATCAGAGGATGACAAGGAGTCAGCCACTTTCTACCTGATCTCTGCTTCCAGAGAGGGAGGGAGGCAAACCATGAGAGACTCTTGAATGCTGAGAACAAACTGAGGGCTGTGGTGGTGGTGGTGGTGATGGTGGTGGTGATGGGCATGTAGGAGGGCACTTGTTGGGATGAGCGCTGGGTATTATATAAGCCAACCTGTCAATAAACTATAAAAAAAAGGTAACTTGGGGAAAAAACAAAAGTGGTGGGGGAAGCAGCCAAGGGTTCTTATGCAAAGGCCCTGAGGCAAAGCACAATTTTATTTTTTGAGGACTTCCTTAGTACAGAAGTCCGGCAGAAGCTGACTGTTTAAAAAAAACAAAAACAAAAAAACAACTGATCAAATCATGCAGAACCCTGCAGATCAAGGCAAAGGGTTTGGATTTATTTTGGGCACAGGGCAGCCAGGTGGAGTTTTAAGTCGATCTAAGCTTCTGAGTCAGGGAATCTGACTGTAAATCTCAGCTGAGTCATTTCATGCAAGTTCTTAATCTTTCCCAGCCTTGCTGTTACCCCCAGATAAGGAATCTGTCCTCTTCAAAGGGTGATAAGGATTAAATGAGCACATCTGGAGAATACTTAACACAGCTGGCACAAAAAAGCTCCCTTAAAAATGTGCTAACTTAAAAACAAATTGTTTACATGTTTAATTTCGAATGCCACCTTTCTACTTAAGTCAGTAGTGAAAATAAGTGGAATTTGGGAGCGTGTGCACTAAAGTGCTTCCTTATTAAAATATTGTATGTTGGTAATTTAGTGTGTAGGATTGGACTGAACTAAAAATGAAAAAATCCTATCTTTATAGTACAGATATTTAAGGAAATGTCTCTTCAAATATGTATTTAAATGTATATCTTTCTAATATTCAGGCAGAAGAAGAATTGCATTTATTATGACAAGTTGCATCCTCCGTCAACTTCCATCTGTAGTTGTTGAATTCATTTTCTTGTATTCTGATCATCTATGATGCTGTTAATAGGTTTGAATTTCTTAGTGTTTTAGAATTTAACCTGAGGATAAAGTTTCTTCTCCCACAGAAACCTGTACTTAAGTATAATTGTCCTTAAGTCAGTGGCTCTCAAAGTTAGCATGCATGATGGCCTCCACCTTAGACTTTCTGATTACTAGTAAGTGCCAAGGTGAAGTCCATGTTGCTGGTGGTCCAGGAACTGCATTGCAAACTACTATCTTAAACCAACAAACTCCACCATTGGCTAAATTACTATTTACTGTTCAAGGTATAGCTATCTATATTTGCCCTCTGTAATTTCCACACTGAATTACTATTGATAATGATAAAAACAGTGCTATGAAATGTTCTTTGGGGGGGAAATAATTTGCAAACCATCACCTTTCCAGCTTCAATCACTTATTATTGATGCCTTCCATGATAAAGGATTTCAGAGAATAAAAGAATATTTTCAAGAGAGAGCAAGCCATAGTCCTCAACAGTATAATCATCTTGTATTCTACCATCTTGATAGATCAATAAGTAAGGCAAGTAAGTTGTATTGTTTCGTGGGTAGAGTAACAATGTGTAATTATTTGTAAGGCTTTGCCACACCCCCATTATTGAGCTATAATTGACACCTTACTGTATAAGTCCAAGGTATATGGTATAATGATTTGATTTGCATCTATTATGAAATGATTACCACAGTAAGTTTAGATAACATCCATCATTTCCTACGGATACAAAATAAAAGAATTTCCTTGTGATAAGGGGCAGCTGGCTGGCTCAGAAAAGGAAGGGGTTGTGAGTTCTAGCCCCACTTTGGGTGTAGAGAACTTAAATAAAATTCAAAAACCTCCTTGTGATGAGAACTTAGGATCTACTCCCTTAACTTTCATTGTAAGGCTTTATCTTCATGTGGTCTAATACCCAGGAACTGGATAAAAATGAATTTCAAAATGTTTCACTGTTGTTGAAATGTATTCAGCGATTCTTCATCGATGGCATCAAGGAAGATGAGCCTTTGCTAATTCAGCAGGGACTGATCCCAAAGATAAGTGTCTCTTAATTTTGTATGGCTTTGGGTAATCTACACTGGCTTGAAATCTGTTACCTAGTTTGGTATTTTCTGTGCCTTTGAAATCGGATTTGAAAAGAAATGGATAATGATGCATACTGCCTATATCCATCAAAAACAAGGTTCTGTATAGGTGTCCTGATGTATGTGCTGGGCAGGGCACTTTGGGAATATGTGGGAATGAGTCATACCCTCTCCCTTTGGCAAGTCAGTGCTGTAATAGCATGTGTAAATTGTCTTGGTGAATTTAACTTGGGAATATAGGAAGAGTAGGGAGTAAGCTATTCTACACTCCCCACCCCTCACCAAAGGCTCTATAACTATTTTAATAGACCTTAGTAACCGCATTGGACCTGGATAAAGGATCAAATACTTCCCCTTGCCACAGCCCACTTTTCCAACTTCAAAAATCCATTGAATCTGAAAACACAAAGACAAAACACATTTTTTGTTCGTTCTAAGTCATGCAGTTGTAAAATTGTATCCTGGATTTTAGCAGTTAACCAGCGGGTACTATTATGAGTGCCTTATGTTGCTGGAAGCAACACAGACTAGGAAATCTCTTGGCGCCACTCTCCTCTTTTATAAGATGAGATTCTGCAGCCCTTTGATGCCCGATTTATTGGTGAGGAGATAGGGAAGGTAGAGGGGCAAGAAGGTGATCTGGCTGGCTCTAAAAACTTTATTTTTTTCCCCCCTTCGACCCTCTGGACTCTAGTACCTGAAGTTTATTAAAACCAGACTGACTCCGGGAGATCGCTCTGTGCTTCTCTATTGTATTTTATTTTAATTTTTACTGTAAATTCTTCTGTGTGGGGAGGAATAAAGATCTCTTTGGGGGAGACTGAGCGAAGACTAGGCTTTCCCTAACTCTCAGGGACTTGAAAAGAGTTGGCAGGGTGGGGGTAGATCTAAGGATTATGATCTGGCAAATTGTATACATTTCATTTTGCATGTAGTGCCACCTAACTCCCTCCTACGCTTGCTAGTGCAGATGTCAGGAAATTAGAAGGAGGAGGTAAAACTTGAAAGGAAATGGACCAGGAAGTCGCAGGGGGGTAACTTTGAACTATGGGCTGATGTCCTAAGGAGGATAAATTAGGATCTACCCCAACCTGAATTTCCTATTTAGGTTTTAAGATACCCTTCCAAGATTTAAAGAGTCTGATCCAATAAATCTCCACTGGAGTTTTGGAATCAGATAGAAACTTCCATATTCTATTGGAATTCCAGCTGGTGATGGACACTTCAGAACCATAACGTAGACACATTCTACAGCGTGTTCTGTCTCATGTAGGCTGTGGTCAAGGAAAATCGATATTATCAAAGGGGTTAGAAAACTGGATTCTGTACTTCTAAAGCCAATTATGTTTGCAGGTCAGCACAAAATCTACTAGAAGTTATTTCTCTAGAAAAAGAATTTCCTACGGATAGGAATGTGCTTTGTCCTGTACCCTAAGATCCTGGAGGATTAAGTAACTTGTTTTATACCATCTTTATAATAGTAGCTATTACATCTGTAAATAACTCTTTGGTCTCATTTCTGGTAATCCCACCGCTGTGGGGGCTGTGAATCTGTTAGACCATGTAGTATTGTGGCACGTAATAGGTCCAGGGAGGGACCTTCTAGTCCCAAGTCTTGATCAAACACCAGGGTGTTGCGGCCCCCCCGCCCCATCTCCGTAGTTATCCTCCATATATTTTGTGGGCTGGGAGGGGGACAGGATTTGGGTTGGTAAATGGAATGGTGACAAAAATGTACTTAAGAGCATAAAATTCTGCTTCTGACTATTGGAAAGGGGAAATATGGCATTATGGCGAATTTCATCGTATAGAGGGACGTTTCTTAGGCTGTCAGAGAAGAGTTTGCCCCAGAAGGTGGATGACTGAGTCTAATGCAGATGTTTGCCTGATGGGAGATGAAAGGAGCATTGCTGGGAACATAGCGGTGGCTCTCCAACCTTGCTGTAGGTTAGAATCCTCTGGAAAGCCTTAACAAGCACTGTTTGTGTCCCACCTGCCAGCGATTCTGACTTCCTGGGTCTGTGAGGGGTCCCAGGTGTCAGGGTGTTTCAAAGCTCCCCAGGTTTTCCTAATGTGCAGCCAAGGTTGAGACCTGATTGGTTTGTACGTGGTCCGCAGCTGGGGGTGCTTTGGGTTCTTGGCTGCAAAGTGGACCGAGTTTCAAAGTCCTCCCTCCTGTATGCGTTTTTCATCCCAGACTCTTCTGCTTCCACTTTTCAATTGAAGATGTCAAACTATGCCTGCAGGACTTCTTTTTTCTCTTTCTAAGCGGGGAGGAAAAAAGTCCACAGAGAGCCTTTACTTTTTTGAATAAATGTTCTAGGAGTTTATTTTATTATTTTTATTTTATTTTAAAAAATTTTTTAATGTTTTTATTTCTAGGAGAGAGAGACAGTGTGAGCAGGGGAGGGTCAGAGAGAGAGGGAGTCACAGACTGAAACAGGCTCCAGGCTCTGAGCTGGCAGTCAACACAGAGCCCTACGCGGGGCCCGAACCCACGAACCGCGAGATCATGACCTAAGCGAAAGTCGGACGCTTAACCGACTAAGCCACCCAGGTGCCCCTCTAGGAGTTTATTTTAAATCCTACAAATCCTGGCAACTTGGATCTATGTTTCTATAGAAAAAACAAACCCCCAGTTGGCTGGAAGCTTTGACAAAAGAAAGGCTTGAGGTATATTTACTGTATTAACATACTTCCGGAGCAGTTTCCAAATTCTGCATCTCCTTTGATATTGTGGGCTTTTTTTTTTTTTTTTTTTTCACAGCTTCTGATACAAGGGTTGCTCCTGTGTTGGGGAGGCTCATTTATCTCCTTTAAAAAAAATTTTTTTTAATTTGAAAACTATTTTAAGGCTCAATTTATCTCTCCATCTTTAATCACTAGCCCCTGTATAGGACTTTCTGGTATCAATCTTGGCCAAATCTCCAACTCTTGCTGGTATCCAAGAGCTTCTTAGTATAACTCTGTAACAGAAGATCTTCATTCTGGAGCATTCTAGATGCAGAACTTAGAGCCAGGTCGAACTGAAATGTTCTGGAAAAATCTTAAACTATTTTGCTCTAGTTTTGCTAGAATTACAAAACTACTGAATAGACATTGAAGTTTGACTTCTAGAAGGTTGCAACAGTGTTTCTTCTCTTGTGTACATGGTTTCCTGGTTTGAAAGAACAACAGAATTTCTGACCATGGCAAATCCAGTGTCTGACCCATCCCTGATTAACGTTACAGAAGACTTCTTTGACACAGCCTTGGTAAGGATGGGGGTGGATATATTACTGAACAGATATCATTGGTAATTTGCAGGAATCTTCAAGTTATTTATAAAATCTGTATGGGTTTTATGAAGACTCCTATTTTATTAAAATATATGAAATAGAAACTAATGCTATAGAAAAAATTTTCATACGTGCATTATTCACCTGTTTAAGGGTGATATGCTGATTTTAATAGTGCTTGAAGGTCAAATAAGATTTCTCTAAACTTATTTTGAGAGAGCACGTGGGCGCATGTGCATGCGCGCCCGCACACAAGCAGGGGAAGCGCAGAGACCGAGGGAGAGACCGAGAATCCCAAGCAGGCTCCGTGCTATCAGCACAGAGCCCCATGTTGGGCTCCATCTCCAGAACTGTGAGATCATTACCTGAGCTGAAATCAGGAGTTGGGTGCTTAATTGACGGAACCATGCAGGCACCTCCTAAATTTTTGTCTGCTGTATTTAAAGTAAACTTTTCCTGTTAGAGAAATATCAGCATTAATGAAGTAATGTTATAGTTGATAATGACTTTTTAAAGATCATATAAACTTTTTCTTTTTACTAGGTTATTTCAAGGAGGAGTAGTAAAGGTAAGTATGTTATTTACCACTAATTGACAATTTTCATTAGTAGAATATTCTGGTATACAGTAAGTAAATATTTGCCTAAATGACCTAGAAGCACCACAGGTTTAAGTACTTGGAAAATTGACTGCCTAATGGTAGCTGTACAGCAATGCAGAGATTTTGTTGTAAAGTAGGTCTGTTTGCCTTTTATTTTGTTTGAAATATTTATTTTAACATCTATTTTTTATATAAATATAGCTGACATAATTTCAGGTGAACAGCATAGTGACTTGACAATCGCGTACATTATATCGCTCTCTGTGACGTGTGTCGCTGCTCTGGTGTCATACAACATTATGATATTATGGAGGATCTACTCTAGACTGAGAAGGTATTCTAAGACCAAAACAAAAATGAAAACAAACCCCAAAAACCCAAAGCAAACCACTCCACACTGTTCAGAGTTTTATTCAGGGTAACTTACTGGGGGGACTGGGCAGACAAAGGATCCCTGAGCTATGTGGCTATTGTCTGCCAAGTCCAGATCTTCACCCCCAAATCTTATAGGGTGAGGGGCATGGTGGTGTGGTCACAGGGTGCTTATCTGAAGTGGTGCCCTCTGTGCGTGAGAGGATACATACTAGTAATCTGAAGTGGGGCCTTCTGTGTGCTCTTCAGGGAAGGTCAGAGCAAGACTTCCTAGGTTCTGGGCATACATTGCCCTCCTCAGGGCATGCAGCATGTAGTCCCAAGGGAGGTCAAGTGCAGATGTGAACAAGACCAAGGCCAGAGACGGAGTTAGTGTTGTCAGCACTCTTACAGCTGTGCTTGTGACTCTGACTTTACCTGGGAGTTTGTAACTCTCCATCCCCATTATAGATTTTTGTCTACCTCCCCGACTCCCCACCCCTCTGGCAACCACCAGTTTTTTCTTTGTACTTATGAGTCTGTCTGTTGTTGCTGTTGTTCATTTGTTTTTGTTTTTAGATTCCATATAGAAGTGAAATCCTACAGTATGTTCTGATTTATTTCACTTAGCATAATCTGCTCTAGATCCATCCATGTTGTTGTAAATGGCAAGTTTTCCTTTTTATGAGTACCATTCCATAGCATTATACCATACCCTCTTTATCCATCCATCTACTGATGGACACTTGAGTTGCTTCCAGATCTTGGCTTTTATAAATAATCCTGCTATAAACATATGGGTGCATATATCTTTTCACATTAGTGTTCTTTTTTTTTTTTTTTTTTTGAGTAAAGACTTAGTAGTGAGGTTACAGAAACATACGGGATTTCCATTTTTAGGTTTTTTTTTTGTTTTGTTTTTTTTTGTCTTGGTGGAACCTTCATATGGTTTTCCACAGTGGCCACACCAATTTACATTTTCACCAATAGTGCACAAGGGTTCTTTCTCTCCACATCCCCAGGAGCATCCACATTGTATTTTCTCACCTCCTTGGTTGTAGGTTGACTAGATACGCCTGGGTTTATCCCCGGGCTTTCTGTTCTGTTCCATTGCTCTGTGTATCTATTCTTTGTGCTAGTACCACACAGCTTTGATGACTGTAGCTTTGTGATCTAGTTTGAAATCTGGAAGCGTGATGCCTCCATCTGTTCTTATTTCTCAAGATTGTCTTGTCTATTTGGGGTCTTTTTTGGTCCCATACAAATTTTAAGACTAATTTTTTCTAGTTCTGTGGAAAAATACCATTGGTATTTTGATAGGAATTGCATTGAAGTTTTAAATCACTTTGCATAGTATGGACATCTTAACGATATTTTTCCAATTATATCTTTCCACTTATTTGTGTCTTCAGTTTTTTTCATTTATGTCTCTTTTTTCAGAGTACAGGTCTATCACCTCCTTGGTTAAATTTATTCCTAGGTAGTTTAAAAATGCAATTATAAATAGGATTGTTTTCTTCGTCTTTTCTGCTAGTTCATTACTAGTGTATAGGAACAGATTTCTGCATATTGACTTCTTTTAGCCTGAAAACTTACAAATTAATTTTTCTCTAATAGGCTTTCTGATTTTTCAGCTTCTTTCTGCCTTTTATTAAAGTAATTCCAGTATAGTTAATGTACAGTGAGTGTGAAATCTATTTCAATAGATTATGTATAAAATTATCACTATATTCTACTAATGTTCATCATAAGTGTACTCTTAATCTCATTCACCTATTTCACCCATCCCCCCACCCACCTCCACTCTGCTGACAATCTCTTCTCTATAGTTACCAGTTCATTATTTGGTTTGTCTTCCTGCCCCCCAACCCCCGACGCCGCCCCCTTATTAAGTTCCACATATGAGTGAGGTCATTTGGTATTTCTTTCTCTGACTTATTCTGCTTAGTATTACACTCTATAGATCCATCGATGTTGTTGCAAATGGGAAGATTTCTTTCTTATGGCTAATATTCCCTTGTATATATATCCATTCATCTATTGATGGACACTTGGGCTATTTCTATTAAGTGATTTTGTAAATAATGCTACTGTAAACATCGGGGTGTATATATCCTTTCAAATTAGTGTGTGTGTGTATTCTTTGGGTAAATACCTAGTAGTGTGATTACTGGATTATTGGGTAGTTCTATTTTTAACTTTTTGAGGAATCTCCATACTCTGTTCCACAGTGGCTATACCAGTCCATATTTCCACCAATAGGGCAAGAGGGCTCTTTTTCTCCATATCCTTACCAACCTTGTTTCTTGTGTTTTCGAGTTTAGCCATTGTGACAGGTGTGAGGTGATAGCATATTACGGTGTTGATTTGCATTTCCCTGTTGTGTGATGTTGAGCATCTTTTCATGTGTCATTTGGCCATCTGTGTGTTGTCTTAGGAATGTCTGTTCATGTCTTCCTACTTTCTTACTGAATTATTTCTTTGGTGTCTAAGTTCTCTATATATTTTAGACACTAAGCCTTTCTTGGGCATAGGTCATTTGCAAGTATCTTCTCCCAGTCGGTAGGCTGTCCTTTAGTTTCATTGGTTGTTTCCTTCACTGTACAGAACCTTTTTATTTTGATGAAGTCCCAGCAGTGTATTTTTGCTTTTGTTTCCCTTGCCTTAGAAGATCTATCTAGAAAAATGTTATGGCTGACATCAGAGACCTTACTACCTGTGCTCCCTTCTAGGGTTTTTGTGGTTTCAGTTCTCACATTGAGGTCTTGAGTCAATTGAGTTTATTTTTCTATATGGTGAAAGTGGTCCAGTTTCATTTTATTTACATACGGCTGTCCAGTTTTCCCAATACCATGTTACTAGATGATCTTTTTCCCATTGCAAAGATTAATTAACTTATAATCATGGATTTGTTTCTCTGTCTTCTGTTGATCTATAGGTCTATTTTTGTGCCAGTACCAAGCTACTTTGTTTACTACAGTATATATTATATACAGTGTGTGTATATACAGTATATATTTGTCATAATTTGAAAACTGGGACTTTGATACATCCAGATTTTTCTTTTTCAAGATTGCTTTAGCTATTTGGGGTCTTCCGTGATTACCTACACATCTTGTGTAGGATTGTTCTAGCTCTGTGAAAAATGCTGTAGATATTTTGATAGGGATTGCATTAAATGATTGCTTTGGATACTATGGATATCTTAATCTCCCAATCCACACACATGGAATATCTTTCATCTTCCATTTTTTTTTTCATCTTCCATTTTTTTCCATCAGTGTTGATACTTTTCAGAGCACAGGTTTTTAACCTCTTTGGTTAAGTTCATTCATATTGTTTGGTACAGTTGTCAATGGGATTTTCTTTGTCACTTCATTATTAGTATATAGAAATTCTATGTATTTCTGTATACTGACTTTTGTGTCCTGTGACTTTACTGAATTCATTTATCCATTCTAGGTTGTTTTTTTTTTTTTTTTTTTTTTTGGAGTTTTTAAGGGTTTTCTCTATATAGTATCATGTCATTTGCAAATAGTGAGAGTTTTAGTTCTTTCTTACCAATTTGGATGCCTTTTATTTATTTTTTTTGTTCTGAGAATGAGACCATGTGAGCAGGGGAGGGTCAGAGAGGGAGACACAGAATCTACAACAGCTCTAGGCTCTGAGCGGTCAGCACAGAACCTGATGTGGGACTCGAACCCACGAACCATGAGGTCATAACCTGAGCCGAAGTCAGATGCTTAACTGACTGAGCCACCCAGGCGCCCCATGGTTGCCTTTTCTTTATGCTGTCTGATTGCTGTGCCTAGGATTTACAATACTATGCTGAATATAAGTGGTGATAGTGGACATCCTTGTCTTGTTTCTGACATTTAGGGGGGAAAACTCTGTTTTCCCCATTGACCAGGATGTTAGCAGTGGGTTTTTCATAGATGGCTTTTATAATGTTGAGGTATATTCCTTCTAACCCTTCTTTGTTTGAGGGTTTTTACCATGAATGGATGTTGTGCTTTGTTGAATGTTTTTTCTACATCTATTATGATCATATGGTTTTTGTTCTTTGTCTTAATTGATGTATCATGCTGATTTGTGAATATTGAACCACTCTTGTATCTCAGGAATAAATCTAACTTGATCAGGGTGAATAATTTTTTTTTAACATGTCCTCGGATTCTGTTTGCTAACATTTTGAAGATTTGTGTGTGTGTGTGTGTGTGTGTGTGTCGATGTTCATCAGTACTACTGGCCTGTAGTTCACTCTTTTGTTTTTCATCATTCTCTGGTTTTGGTATCAGGATAATGTTGACCTCATAGAATGAATTACGGAAGTTTTCCTTCCTCTTCTAATTATTGGAATAGTTTGAGAAAAATAGATATTAACTATTCCTTAAATGTTCAGTAGATTCCCCTGTGAAGCCATCTGGGCTTGGAATTTTGTTTGCTGGGAATTATTTGATCATTGATTCAGTTTCCATGCTGGTAATAGTCTGTTAAATTTTCTATTTCTGATTTAGTTTTGGAAGGTTAGGTTTCTAGGAGTCCATCTATTTCTTCCAGGTGGTAGTTCAACTTGTTGGCCTATTTTTCATAATTTCTTACAATCATTTGTATTTCTGTGGCATTCTTTCATTTGTGATTTTATTTGGGTCCTTCTTAGTTTGGTGAGTCTAGCTAGAGATTTATCAATTTTGTTGATCTTTTCAAAGAACCAGATTCTGGTTTCAATCTGTTCTATTTTTTTTTTTTTTTATGCTCTGATCTTACTATTTCCTTCCTTCTGGTGTGTGTGTGTGTGTGTGTGTGTGTGTGTGTTTAGTCCCCTCAAGCTCCTTTTAGATAAAAAGTTCTGTTACTTGTTTGAGACTTTTCTTCTTGAGGTAGGCTTGTATTGCTATAAACTTCCCTCTTAAAAGAGCTTTTGCTGCATTCCAAAGGTTTTGGACCATTGTTTACACTTTTGTCTTTACGTACTTTTTCATTTCTATTAGTTGACCCATTCATTGTTGAGTAGCAGGTCATTTAACTTCCAAGTATTTTCTTTCCAGGTTTTTTCTTGTGGCTGATTTCTAGTTTCATGTAGGGTTGTCGTCAGAAAAGATGCATGGTATGATTTCAATCTCTTTGAATTTGTTGTTTTGTGACCTAATGTGTCTATTGTGGAGTATGTTCCTGGGTACTTGAACAGAATGTGTATTCTATTCTAGGACCGAATGTTCTGAATGTGTATATATGTTAAGTCCATGTAGTCAGTGCGTCATTCAAAGCCACTCTTGTTGACTTTCCATTTTGATATGTCCACTGACATAAGTGGGGCGCTAAGTCCCCTACTGTTATTGCATTTCTATTGATTCTTTTATGTTTTTTTATTGACTGTTCTATGTATTTGGGTGCTACGATGTGTGTATAAAAATTTACAATTGTTATAAAGGGGACACTCCAACAAGGAGCTATGATTATGTGGTGTCCTCCTTTGTCTCTTGTTATGGTCTTTGTTTTAAAGTCTCTTTTCCGATAGAAGTATTGGTACCCTGGCTTTCTTTTCATATCCGTCTGCATGATAAATGTTTCTCCATCCCTTCACTTTCAATCTGCAGGTGTTCTTGGGTCTGAAAGGGGTCTCTTGTAGACCACATATAGATGGGTCTTGTTTCCCCCTCCCATTCTTTCACTCTAGGTCTTTTTTTTTTTTTTTTTTTGATATTGAGACTGAGACCAAGCACGGATGGGGGAGGGGCAGAAAGAGAGGGAGACCGAGCATCTGAAACTGGCTCTAGGCTCTGAGCTGTCAGCACAGAACCCGATGTGGGGCTCAAACCCACAAACCATGGAATCATGACCTGAGCCAAAGTCAGACGCTCAACTGACTGAGCCACCCAGGTGCCCCCGCCCTATGTCTTTTTATTGGAGTGTATGGTCCATTTACATTTAAAGTAATTATTGATAGGTATGCATTTATTGCCATTTTGTTACTTTATGGTGGTTTTTATAGTTCTCTTGTGTTCCTTTCTTCTGTTCTCACAATTAGTTGGCTTTCTTTAGTGATACACTTAGGCCAAAATAAAGAGAAAGGAATCCATCTATTAATAGCCTTTGACTTGTGGTTTCCATTAGGTTTGTATATAACCTCTTCTGAACATCATGGTCTATTTTGAGTTGATGGTTGCTCAATTTTGAACCCATATTCTTCATTCCTCTCCCTGCAACTCCTGTTTTAGATAGGAGTCCTACTTTACATCCTCTTATTTTGTAAGTCTCTTGACTGATTCTTTCAGATATACTTATTTTTAGTGTGTTTGTTTCCTCCTTTTATTATTTGTAGTCTTAGCTTTCTACTCCGAGTCCCCTTTATCATTTCTTATAGGGAAGATTTAGTGGTCATTAACTCCTTTACCTTTTGTGTGTCTGGGGAAACACTCTCTCTCTCTATTCTGAATGATAGCCTTTCTGGGTAGAGTATTGTTGGCTGCAAATTTTATCCTTCAGCAATTTGAAAATAGGCTACCGCTTTCTCCTGGCCTGCAAAATTTCTGCTGAAAGATCAGCTTATAGCCTTATGGGTTTTTAAAATATATAACAGTTTTCACTTGTTGCTTTTAAAATTCTCTTTTATCATTAGATTTTTGCCATTTTGATTATTGTAGGTCTTGACCTAAATCTCTTTAGGTTGACTTTCTTGAGAGCTCTCTGTGCCTCCTGGATCTGGATTTCCTGCCCCAGATTAGGGAAATTTTCAGCTATTGTTTGTTTAAATAGGTTTTCTGTCCCCTTTTCCTCTCTTCTTCTGGGATTCCTATAATATGAATGTTAATGTCTGATGGAGTTACTGAGTTCCCTAAGTCTGTCCTCATTTTGCGTAACTTTCCCTTACCTGCTGTGCTTGACTATGTTCCATTGCTCTGTCCTCCAGCTCACTAATTCACTCCTCTCCTTTCTCTAGCCTGCTGTTTATTCCATCTAGTGTATTTTCAATTTCATTTATTGTATTCATCTCTGATTGGTTCTCTTATCTCTTTGTTAAGGGCCTCCCTGATGTCCTCCATTCTTAAGTGCATGGAGTATCTTTATGATGGTTACTTTAAATTCTCTGTCAGGCATATTTCTTACATTCATTTTGCTTCTGTCTCTTGCTGTGGTTTTTCCTGTTCTTTCATTTGGAACATTTCTTTGTCTCTTCATTTTGTCTAATTCTGTGTCTGTTTCTCTGTGTTAGGAAAGTCTGCTGTCTTCTGATCTTGCAAGTAATGGCCTTATGAAGAAAAGGCCCTATGTTGCCCTACAGTGCAGTGTCCCCTGTTTACTAGAACCTGACACTTCGGGGATTGTCACTGTAGGTGTTATGTGTGGCCTGCTGTTGTGTCCTGGCCACTTTTTCCTTCAGTACAGTCATCTCCACAGGTTCTCTTGCCTCTTGTGGGTGGTGTTTGGAACCCCACCAAGATGGGTTCTGCAGTTTTATCCAGGCGTGTGCCAGTCCTCTTGTGAAATGAGCCTAGCAGCTGCTGCTAGGACCTGGGTGGCCTGGGAAGACCCACAAAGTGTGCCAAATGGGCAGGATGTGCAGTTTTAACAAGATGCACCTCCAGCTTCTGCAGGCCTTCCCCCTGCCCCCACCACCACTACCACTTCTACCAGGACCAAGGCCCCACAAAACATGTAGGTTGGGAGTCATGATGTTGGCAAGGTGTGTGCCAGTCTTTTGGGGGAGGGGACCCACAGCATGGGGACTGAGGCAAGCCTGTTGGGGGTGGGGGGACTTGGGGTGGTGTAAGCAAGTTGGGGAGTAAATGCTGGTGCTATGCTGGTTCCTGCAGAGGTGTGTGTGTGTGTGTGTGTGTGTGTGTGTGTGTGTGTGTGTGTGTGTGTAAGATCGTGCCTTCCAGCTCCTTTGTGTCTGGAGAAGACCCTCATAGATCCCTGCCATTCCAGGACCTGCTTCAAAATAAACTGCTCTTCGTATTTCCCAGGAGTTTTTCAAACTGCTACTTCTATGCTGTAACTGCATGGATTGTTTCTTGGACTGCCTTTGAGGGTAGAGACTCAGCTTCCTAAGGCCTTCTTCACTCTCCCAGAACAGAGCCCACTGGGTTTTATGACTCCAGGCTTTAAGTCCCGCTGGTTGTAAGAGTCACAAAAGCCTTTTTGCTTTCAAAGCCAGTTGTTACGGAGACTCCTTCTCCTTTTGTGGGATCCTTAGTGGGACAGTATGTTTCTTCTCCACTTCCCCCCTCCCATCCCAATGTGGATGGCTGTGACCTGTTTTGTTTCCCAGTGCCACTTTGGCCTTCTTCCCCTCTTCAGTAAGGCCTCTTCTATAGCTTTATTTATGGTATTTGTTGTGCCAGTCTTTGGGTGGTTTTCTGGATTATTTCTGCTGTTGGGTATTATCAAGTTGTATCTGTGGGATAGTGTCATCTTGGGGTTCTCTTACTCTGCCATCTTCTCCATGATGGAAATAGTCTGTTTACATTCAAATCGATTATTAGGCTTTGGATTGGCGTTTTGTTCATTGTGTTCTTTTCTTTTCTTTTTCTTTTGTAGCTGTTTCTTGTTTCTTTCCTTGTGGTTTGAAGGCTTTCTTTAGAGTTACACATACACAAACACTTGGATTCCTTTCTTTTATCTATTAGAGGTTTTCGACTTGTGTTTACCAGTAGGTTTATAATGTCCTTTTGTGTGTATAGTCTTAAGTTGATGGTGACTTAAGCTTGAATGCATTCTAAAAGCATTAAATTTTTACTCTTCCATCCATGTTTTATGTATGTCATATTTTTATTTTGCATATCCTTGACTGTCTTTTTGTAGATATGACAAACTTACTTGAGTGTGAGAACTTCTATACTGGCTTTATAAGTGATGAATATACTACCTTGATTATAGGTTTGTTTTTACCTGTGACTTTTTTCCTGTTATAATTGTCTTTTTAGTTACAGCCTTTTCTTCACACTCAAATAATTTCCTGTAATTCTTGTAAGGCTTATTTAGGGGTGATGAACCCATTTAGCTTTTGTTTGTCTGGGAAACTCTATCTCATTCTGAATGATAACCTTGCGAAGTAGAGTATTCTTGGTTATAAATTTTTTTCATGTCCTCACTTTGAATGTATCTTTCCATTCCCTTCTGGCCCACAGAATTTATTCTCTACTAAAAAACAAGCTGGTAGCCTTATGTGGTTTCCCTTTTATGTAATTATTTTCCTTTACTGCTTTCAGAATTCTTAGTTTTGCCATTTTTAGTTTTTCATCTTGTTGTGGACTTCCTTGAGTTCATCTTATTAGGAGTTCCCTGTGCTTCCTGGATCTGGATGTCTCTTTTCTTCTCCAGTTTAGGGAACTTTTCATTTATTTCTTCAAATAAGTTTTCTGCCCCTTTCTTATATCATTCTGGGATCCCAATAATGTGACTGCAACTACATTTGATGAGTTCCCTTAACCTATTGTCTTTTTTCTTTTTTTTCTTTTTTTTTCTTTTTTCTGTTCAGCTTGGTTCTTTTCTGTTCTCCAGATCAGTGAGCTGTTCTTTTGTCTCCTCTAATATGCTGTTGATTTCCTCTAGTGGTTTTTTTGGTGTTTTTATTTTCCCCTTGCAGTTACTGAATTCTTCATCTCTGACTGTTCTATATTTTCTGTCTTTGTTGACCTCCTCCCTGAAGACCTCCTCCCTCATTGGACTTGAGAGGAGAGTGGATTCTCTTTATGACCATTACTTAAAATTCTTTATTGCTTATCTGTTTCCTTTAGCTCTTGTGCTGGGATTTTTGTCTGTTCTTTCATTTAGGACACAGTCTTCTATCTCCTCATTTTGTCTGTTTCTATGTGTTAGGGAGGATCGCTATGTCTCCTAGTCATGAAAGTAGTTTCTTTTGTGTAGAAGTTCATTAGTTCCCTATAGTACTGTATCCCTTGGTCATCAGAATCCGACAACCTGGGCACAATCTAGGATTAGACACCCATATGGGTGGTGGGCTCTGTACACCTTACTGTTGTATCTAGCTGTGTTTGCTTTTAGCCCAGTCAGCTGCAACAACCCACTTTGCCTACTGTGGGCACACTGGGCAGGGTTTGGTCCATGCAGTGATCAGGGGACTGTGAAGGCCTCTGGTCTCATAGATGGGCAGGATCAACAGTCAGGCTAGCTGTCTGCAATGAGCCTCTCTGTGTGGGTAGATCAGATGACTGGGCTTTCTCCCCATGTGGCTCACAGAGGCTTTGGTTAGTGTAGGGCTGGCAGTCAGACTAGGTATCTGCAATCAGCCTGCTTGCTGAAGGCCGACTTCATGGGGAATGAGCTTATCGCCTCATCTCCCCAGGGCAGTGGACACTTAGAAGTGGTGCTGGTCCCCACTGGGGCTGCTTCATGGTGTGTTGGGGCAGGAGCACTTGGTAGGGATGGGCTGTTGAGGCAGGCGGGTTGGATGGAGCAGGTCTGTAAGGGAGCATTGGGAGTGGGGTGTGTGATGCAAGACTGAAAGAGGGTCCCTGCTGGCTCCCATGTGTCCAGCCATGTAAGCTGGAAGTGGGGAGAGAAATGGTGCCCACCATTTTTGTTCTTGGAAAAGTTTCCTGAAGATACCTGCCCCTCTGCCACCTGTTCTGAGATGAGTAAATAAGTATCTTCAACATCTATCCCCCAGGTGCTTTCCACACTACTGCTTTCATGGTGTGTTACTTATTGTGCTGGCTCTTTGAGGGTGGGGTGACTATTTTCTGTGCTTTGAAGTCTTCTGTAATAAGTAAGATGGTTCTAAATTTTTGTTTCCTGAAGTAAGCACTTTTTAAGAAGTCCCTCTTTGGGGCACCTGGGTGGCTCAGTCAGTTGATCTCCTGGTTCGTGGGTTCGAGCCCCACCTCGGCCTCTGTGCTGACTGCTAGCTTAGAGCCTGGAGCCTGTTTCAGATTCTGTGTCTCCCCGCCCACCCTCCCCTGCTCATGCTAGTGCGCTCTCTCTCTCTCTCTCTCTGTCTCAGAAACTTGCTGAGAACAAACTGAGGACTTTTGGGTGGGGGAGAGGGGGAGGGGAGGGAGGGTGATGGGCATAGAGGAGGGCACTTGTTGGGATGAGCACTGGGTGTTATATGTAAACCAACTTGACAATAAACTATTAAAAAATAAAATTAAAATTTCTTAAACGTTTAAAAAATTTTTAAATAAAAGTCCCTCTTCTACCCAATGGTAGTGCCTCTTTCTTTTTTTGTAGGGCTGTATTTGTCAGTTTTTCTTTACTATTTAAATGAAAAGATTGACATCCGATGTTTGCTAATCTGGTACATAAAGGTCTTTAGGATCCCTTCTGTTCATCTGGGCTGTATTGAAATCTCAAGTTTTAAGCTGGCAAGCAAGTTGTTGGCTTAGCCATTAGCCAAATTTTTGGTTCCCAGAAATCATTCAGCAGTACCAATCTGGCTTTTTTTTATTTTTGAGAGAGAATGTGCATGAGCAAGTTGGGGAGGGGTAGAGAGAGAGGGAGACACAGAATCTACAACAGCTCTAGGCTCTGAGCTGTCAGCACAGAGCCCAACATGGGGCTCAAACCCACAAACCATGAGATCACGACCTGAGCTGAGCTAGTCAGATGCTCAACTAACTGAGCCACTCAGGTGCCCCTGGGTTTCCTTTTTTCTTTTCTTTTTCTTTCTTTTTTTTCTTTTTTTCTTTTTTTAAATGGAAGAGGAATCTCTTTTCTATTTTCTGGTTTTGTTTCCTACAGTTTCATGAAGTATATGGGGGGAGTAAGTATATTACCTGTGATAATCCATACATCAAAATTGCACATTTGAACCTATCAAAGTAATGCTATGACCTTACCATAAATTTTTGGACTTAACAGAATTTTGTATACTCCCACTATCCTTTTGTATCTTAATGGGCATAAATGAAATCCCAAATCTAGTTTAATAAGCATGAAGAATAACCACCTACTAATTTTACTACACATGGACCTATAAATAGCTATTGAAATTTCTATGATTTGGCTGTTTAATAAAGACCAACACCTTATTAAAAGCGTTCTGTTATAGAAGACCTTACAAATATCTTTTTTAATGCACAAACAGAAGAAACAACAGAAAACTGTAGGAGCTGCCCTTTGTATGTTTGTCCCTCATTCTGGACCAAAAATAATTTTGCTGGAGATCGGGCAATCAAAGTCTCGCTTCGGGTATGCTGCTGTACTCCTGAATGAGAGTCTATGCAATGCAAGTGCATTTTCTCCGTGTTTTATCTCCCAGACTGTTTGGTTTTAACTTCTAAAATGTTTACTGCCCTCCTGGTTTTTCCAGTCTTGGCCTCTTGCTGTTATGTGGGAGTCATTCCCTTATTCATTTTAGCATCAGTTTGATTCTTTAACAATTGTGCTTTCAGGAAAAATTCAGATGCTGGGTTCCTTCATATTTACCTTAGGCTTTCTGGTGACAGAAAAGACTGTAAATCACTTGATTCAACAGGAGGTGAGTTGCAAGTAACAAACCAGTTGATAACCATTGCTCTGGAGACCTTAGAGACGGTTGTGCATGGGTCTCTGTGTTTGATTCTTCCCTGCGAATACTTTCTCCAACTCCAAACAGGCTCTGAAGACTTTGAACTCCATTTTGCATGCTGTGCCTCGGGAAGAGAGGAAACAACTTCCCTTGTTAGAAGGCCCATGTCATCTGATGTAAGTGATGATGTACATGTTGAATGATGTAAGGGCAAACCCTCTCTGGATTGTGCTACTTCCATCTTTGTTTTCTTTAGACTTGGTGACTTTGTTGATTCCTTTCAGCAAATGCTTGGTGCACCTACCCTGTTATCAGGCACTAGGCTATGCAGTGAAGAAAGACTAAGCAAAAAAAAAAAAAAAAAAAGCTGGACTTTGCTAAGCTTTTCTTTTTTAGTAATATGTTTATCAGGTTTGTGAACTGAAATGCTTTCTTGGGCTATAGATCATTTTTTCCACTGTGGATGTGAATTAAATTAGTGACTCCTGAGAAAGTGTTCAGAGGACTGACTCTGATGCCAGAAATGGGGCTTCGAATCCTGGTTTTGGCACCTGTTTGCTCACCTGCAAAATGGAGCCGATGATAACCCTTGATAGTTGTTCTACAGGTTGAATCAAGCAATTCATTGAAATGAAGAGCTTGTTATCTGGTAAAGAACAAATGCTCAAAGGCAACCAACTTTTAGTTATACCAGTGAAGCATGGAATTTGTATTTTTCAGCAATGAAAAAAAAATCAATGAATTTTTAAATGTTTTGACCGCATTACAATTCTGTAGTTCTTAGGGCATTGAAATTTGGAGTTACAGTTGTAATATGTGGCTATGGAAGGGGCAAAACCAGGACCCCATTTTAAAATTTGAACCTAAATCTGTGACCATGCTAACCGCTACTAACCAGCATCGTTGACCTGGTGCGGCACACCCTTGTTTATGTGACAGGCAGCCATGACTGGTGACATGAAGGGCAACCAGGCTTGTCGTATTTAGGCCCAAATGATGTGATTGGTGAGCATGGAGCCCACTGCTACCACGTTTGTCCATTTGACTCGTGTGCAGGTCGTAGTTTTCTATTTCCTAAAAAATACTCAACAATCCAAAAACGATTAGTTTAATCATTACTCTGAGTGAACTATTTGGATTTGGGGAACAACTGACCTGATGTTCTCTCAGAAGTTTTCAAGCTAATTTGGTCCCACCACTTGTTCTAGAAAGTCTGGAATGTTCTAGACTTCAGGTGAAATAAAAAGTCTGCAAGCACAAAGCAGTGGTACTATTCTAGGGCCTCTTTAATTTTCTTTTTAAACAATCACTTTATGAGAAACTGAAGTAAAGATTTCTTGGCCAATCTATTTAAAACGAGCATTATTTCAGATATTAAAAGATCAACATCATATTTGTTGACATTTAACTAATTGAAATTGTTAAGTGAAGATATAATAGGGGGATTTACTGTAATAATGTACTAAGTTAACCATATTACATCTAATAAAGGATACATTTGTTGGTTTTTTAATGCTTATCTATAGTCGAGTGAAGGGGGGAGGGAGGGAGAGGCAAGGAATCACAACCAAGCTCCATGCTATCAGCTGTGAGCCTGAGGTGGGGCTCAAATTCCCAACCTGTGAGATCACGACCTGAGTGGAAATCAAGAGTCAGATACTTAACCACCTCAGCTACCCAGGGTTCCCCCTCACCCCCTGCTTCATTTGTCAGTTTTTAAAAGCAGTTCAAGAGCACATTAGGAAGATTCAGCACCGGGGTGCCTGGGTGGTGCAGTCGGTTTAGCGTCTGACTTCAGCTCAGGTTATAATTTCATGGTTCAGCTCATGGGTTGAGGCCCCACATTGGGCTCTGTGGTGCTGACCTCTCAGAGCCTGGAGCCTGCTTTATTTTGTGTCTCTCTCTCTTTGCCCCTGCCCAGCTTGCACTGTGTGTGTGTGTGTGTGTGTGTGTGTGTGTGCGCGCGCGCGCGCTCGCGCGTCTTTCTCTCTCTCAAAAATAAACATTAAAAAACTAAAGAAACGTTAAAGAAAAAAAAGATCATATAAGAAATATATCCTCCTACATTGATGAGGTGATTATAAAATTCCAGAATCTTCTGACATCATCCAATTGAATTCATTTTACAGAAGGAGAAATAGAAACACAGAATATACAGTAACTATAGCTTCTTATAAAAGGTGGATTTAACTCCTTAATAATACAGAGTTTTTCCATAAAAATGTATTCTTGACATTTAAGAAATCCTGGTGCTGAGTTTGCAATAACTTCAAAAATATACATCTTGATTTTTCAATTTTAATGTCAATTTAGTAAAGTTTTATGTATGTTCATTCACTTCAGTAAAATGTTAATTTGTCTAAATCTTTCAGGAAAGACCTTGCAAGGACAATCTTGACTGTGGGTGGTAAGAAGTGTTTAGAATTTTAAATATTAGAGTATTTTATATTGGCTATTTGGGGTTCTATGAGCGTCTTGGGACTGTGGTAATAAATTGTGGTCAAGTTAAAAATAGGAATTAGCACTTCACCTGTAATTTACTCTGAAAGGCTTTAGCATGCTGAAAGCCATTAAGAATAATTCAAATACTCATTATTCATCAACCAATCTAGTCAGATTTTCATTTTGCTACATTTGCTTCAAGTCTTTATTAAGTAGAATCAGTTACATGTAAAGCCCCCTGTGTACCTGTCCCTGATTCCCTTCTCTCCATTGGTAGAGCTAATCCTTGACTTAGATTTGTTTTTCATTCTAAAATAGGCTTTTATACCTTTATTCTATGTATTCATAAGCAACATCTATCACTTTACAAATTTTAAAAGCATTCTGTAAAAGTCTTCCTGTTGTATATATCCAGCTGCATTTTTGTAGCATTTTGTAAGGCTGTTTGAGGAGCTGCTTTTTAACATTTTAATATATCTAAAATAAAAAATGCCTTTGCATCTTATAAATTGTTATATGCTGGCTTATTTAGATTTTTTTCCTAAGGTTTCTTAAATATTTACATGATGATCCAGGTTACTTCATAATGCTTATTACTATAACCTACAATGTTAGTCTTCCATTTCTTAGAGCAGTGCTAATTTGGAGAACTTTCTTTTCTTTTGCTTTGTGCCCATCCTGGAATGATCTAGGTCTATCGTGCTTTTAATCTCTAGATTATGACCAGCAGGTTGCTCTTTCTGAAGCACTGTGTAGACTGACCTTGAAAAAATCAAGGGGTGACCTTGTCCATCAGTGGTTTGAAGATGACCTCATTGCAGAAGCTTTCAAAGAAATTAAGGATCGAGAATTTGAGACGGTGAGATTCCTGGTTCTCAAAATTCCATTTGATCAATACTTGTTCAGCATCCTTGGTGTTTTCCTGAGCATTGGGCTCAGGGGAGGAATTTTTCTTAAATGTGATTAAGCTTCCTGTTTCCCATTTCTGTGAAGTGATTTGAGGACCAGGTGAACACCATATTTGTGGGCCAAACATGGATCTACAGATAAGGCTTCTCTATAGGTAACTTATACTGGACACAAAACAATGTAATTAGGTTGGATCCAGTTAGAACATGAAGTAGGGAGCGATTTTAGCAAACCTCAGTTGGTAGACAGAGCTGGAAAAGAAAGGAATGTGCATTGCAGCCTTGGACAGAGCAGCTGGGAAGATGAGGGAAGGCTGAAATTGCATGGGGTGCTCTATAGTTTGGAGGAATAATAATTTTCAGTGTTTTCCATGCAATCTAGCTCATGGTGATTATATCCTTAAGTAGCACAAAAATAGCCTATAGCTTTGCTGCATACTCCCCCCTTCATCTTAAAATAGCAAAAATGTTTTTCCTCTTCCAAAAAGTTCTTAAAATGAGGGTTGGGCCCTTAAGAAAAGGTAAAATTCTTAATAACCATGAAATTGTTGAACCAAGCCTTTCTAGTCAACACTGCTATGTAATTAGAATTTTATGAAATCTGAATTCTTAAATACCTTATTGAAAATATATTCAACTTTGAGCCTATTTCCAGACACACAGTAGGTGTGTAGCCAGTTTTCTGTTTGATCTAAATGGAAAGACCATAAGCTTCAGGTTTGAGTAGCACCTCCCTGGCTTATATGATGTGTGTGTTTTTATAAGGTAGTTGACTTTGGAAGCCTTAGGGTATCATCTGTGAAGTGGGAATAAAAGCTACCTTAACATTGTGAGAACTGAATGAGAGAAACCAAAAGTGCTTGGGATGTTGTGGACACTCAGATGCTAGTTTCCTTTTTCCTCTGTGTCGTTCCCTTATCTGCAGGGAATCTTCATGAAAACGGGTCAAAAGTAATGTTTCTTAAAGCCTTTTCCCCACAGAGCCATGCACTTAATTGAACCTCTTTGAGGTCCATACTTCCATTACTGCTGTGTACTTAGTGCTGAAAAAAGATCGAATGTGCAGATACAGGACAACAGCCAGTCCTTTGTAGGAAAAGGGACAAAAGCCTGAGTTGGTGTATGGTCAGATTTAGTATTTTGGGGGCAACAGATTTACCTTTCTACTAGCTTCTAGCTTCTGGTCAGAAGAACTCTAAAAAAAAATAATCCTTATTCTCTGAACCAGTATCAGAAAAGAGAAACTAGGAAGGAATGGGATAGAGAACTCCTGATAAGGAAAAATGGCAGTAGATAACACACTCAGATAAACCCAAAAGGGGTAAGTTTATGTGTTCGTGGTTGGCTTGTGCTGGGCAGATGTTGGCAAGATAGATGCCTGGTGGATTGGCGAAACGAATCTAGGTTACTAGTTAAATGTGTTTCTCTTTCTCTTAACCCAGTGAAACATAACTGTGCATATAACTTTGTGCATATAATTTTTGGAGACTTAAAGCATTCCTCAGCTGAAAATCTGCTGCCTGGGTATTCCCTCCTGGATTTGAGTCTGAAGCTGCCTCTTTATAACAAAGTATTGTTTTAATTAACCTATAATAATGAATCTTGGTGAAACCTTGATGTTACTGGGTCCTGGGAATTTCAAAGCAAACACTAGCTGCTTCATGCCAGCAAAAATAGTTTTTAAATAAGACCTCTTTTTTTTAAACTTTGCATTATTTCCTTTGAAGGATAGTAGACGGTTTCTCAATCACCTAAACAACAGACTTGGTGATGAAAGAAGGTAAGATATTTCTCTGGGTGTTATTTTATTGACTAGTTGTCTTCTGAAAATGTCTAATATTAAATAAAAATCTAAGATCTATTTCAGGAGAGATCATAGGATATATAACTTATTAATCACTAATGGATTATTCATTGAATAGAAATATCAGTAGATCCATTCTCCTTAGTGATTCAGAAGATTAGATCCATTCTTCCTAGTGATTCACTTGTATGTGTTTATCTCTACCAGTGTTTTAACACATTTACTTATAACTTGGAAAATCTTTAACACATCCTCTGGAAGATTTTATGAAAAGTGACTTCTTGAAGGTTTGAGGCACTGGAGATAAGTCTATTACAAAGTCCTTGATGAGAATTTGCTGAATTCACTCCTACCATTGGGAATCTTGCCACACAACCAGACTGAGACCTAGTACCAGTAAACCTGGCTTGCAGACTGCCAGATGGAGACTAGAGACCTACTCCTAGCTGTATCCACCTGCAGGTTTGAGAGCCTTGTCCATACTTAATGCCAAGAGACTGAATTGCCTGCCCTAGTCATAAATTCTTGTTCTAGAACATCTGTAGGCTATATTTGGGCTCCAATCACATTTTATTTTGCTTTTTTAATTGTGAAGTGTTTTGCAGGGTCTATTCATTTCCATGTATTGCTGCTTTTGCTGATGGGCATGAGGTAGGTTTATCTCTGGGGCTCGGAGAGTGGCATATAACGTAACCCATAGTTAGAAATCCATAATGAGGCCAAAACTTCTCTCCCCACACAGGGTTTTTTTTTTTTTTTTTTTTTTTTGAAAAGGAAGTTTACTTCTAGAGGCTGAAACTCTAAAGACTTTCTTCTTATTTGCTACCATACTGGGGTCGTTTACTAATACATTTAAGGACCCTACTGTTACTAATAGATGCAGGAATTTTAAGGTTGATACTGTGTTAATGAGGTCAGTCACAGGAATCTGGCCTTACTTTACCCTATTAAAGAGTACCATTATTCATGCCTGGATTGCAGGGGAAAGGGCAATTCCCTTTCTGTTTTTCATTCAATTGATACTCCCCACTTGATCCACAGAAACTGGGAGCACTCTTTTCTCTAGGTCGTTCTACCTTGTACTGCATAGTCTAAAGGTGAGCAGTCACTTTTCACTACCCCTTTTGTTTTTTAAAGGAACAGTATCAACATATAGCACCTCCACTGGGGATAAAGTCTTCTAAGATCTTTGAACCTTGACTCTGTTGAGGTTTCCTGGACCTGCAAAATGTCCTAATTAACTATATCTTTGTTCTCGGTTCATATCTCCTTTCTTGGCCTCTTGAGCCTTTAACTCATGACTATACCACAAGTTTCTCATCCCTAGAACTGATTTTAGTAGCCTCTTTGATTCCTTTATCTCCATTCTTTGCTGTTATCCTAAGGTTCCAATATCTGCTTGCTATTTTTTTCCCCATGGGGACTTCTAAATTTCCATCAGTTTCAATCAAGTCCCTGAAACTGGCTTCCAGTAACATCATTATAGGTTAAAACCTTCATTCAACTCTATAGCCATTAAAAAGTAGGTACCTATGATGGAAAGATGTCCAAGAAATACCATTTTCAGAAAAGCAAGTGGTACAGTAGTAAGTCTAGTGTCTTTTCCATTGTTGAGGAATAAAAACTCTTTATATACTTCCTGATAGGTCTAGAAGACAGGTGGGAGGAAATATAGGTATTGTTAATGTGCCCATAGAATGGTTTGAACGGAACTGAAAGCCAGAGAAGGACACATATACTGTTTCTATAAAGGTCCTACTGTTTGAAGCTTAAATAAATAAATAAATATATATGCTTATAGTAAGCAATTAAAATGATTTGAACTCAAGTCTTAGCTCTGCTTTAATGGATATAGTAAGTTAGATAGCAAATAATCACTTATATTTGATCATAATACCTCCTTCTCCAGAAGTTTCCATGCACCTGCAGTATGGATTGTTGCTGCTTCAACATAATGACTATTTTTTCATAATTTTTAAAAATTTTTTAATGTTTTATTTCTGAGAGAGAGCGGGTGAGCAGGGGAGGGTCAGAGAGAGGGTATTTTTTCATGATTCTTACTGGGGATGGGGGAAGAAAGTTTGTGTAGATAGTCTTCAGACATTTAAACATCTTTAAATGTTAAAGTAAGTATAGTGGTTGTGTTCCCCACCCCACCCCCCGAAATAACGGAGTTATATAAAGTTGAGGCCTACCTCTTGTTTTGCAGAAAAGAGGAAGACCATAAAGACCTACTATAATGTTAGGATAGTGTTTTTTCTATGAAGAGCAGAAGTTTTTAGTGAAATAAGTTTCATCTGATCCTTTAACATGACATCTGTTTGAAATTCTATATTACAGATGAGAAAACCAGATGATGAAAAATTAGAGAAATTTTGGATTGATTTCAACCTCGGAAGTCAGAGTATAACTTTTTACATAGACAATACTGAGGTGACTACATTTGAATCCTATTTAAACCTAAGTGCTTAGAGATTGTTCATATGCAGGTATATTATGTGCTCATTAACTTTTTTTTCCCCCAAGAGTGCTCTGTGGGACTCAGTGAGAATTTTGAAGGAAGCAGTGATTAATTTCAGCATAATAGGTAAGATGGTTAATTCTAACCTACCCTAGATTTAGTTCTGATTCTAGAGCAGACTTGATTCATTGAGTTAGAAGGGAGATGGTGTAGTGCAGTGGAAGGAACGCCATGCTCTGGGCCACGATGTAGAGGTATGAGGTTGACGACTCCTTCACTTTAGGATTTTAGGAGTCAGTTGCTTACCTGGTTTTCTCATTGTAAGAAGAGTTTATCAAGGTCTTAAAAATAGAATCACAATATGAACCAGAAATTTTACTTCTGGGTACATATCCAGAGGAAGTAAAAGCAGGACTTGAGATATTTACATACCTGTGTTCATTGCAGCATTATTTGCAATAGCCAAGAGGTGGAAGCCACCAAAATGTCCATCTACACATGAATCAAGAAAAGTGTGTGTGTGTGTTTGTGTATATATATGATGGAGTACTATTCAGCTTTAAAAAGAAAGTCTGACACCTGCCACAACATGGATGAACCTTCAGGACATTGTTAAGTGAATAGGCCAGTCACTACAAGACAAATATTGTAGATTCCACTTATAGGGTGTCTAGAATAATGAAATTGATAGAGACAGGAAATAGAATGGTGGTTTTCAGGGGCTATGGAAAGGGGAAAGTTCTGGCGATCTGCTGTACAACAGTGAATAAACTTAATGCTACTGAAATATACACTTAAAAATGGTTAACATGGTAAATGTTTTATACCATGATTTAAAAAAAAGTTATAGTACCTGCTGTCCTTCCCCCCAAAGATTTATAGTAATTATTGATGAGTTCATGTAGGTATATCCATTTGTATTTAAATATTAGCTCTCTGACTCCCCCCTACCCCCCAAACCTCCATCACACTCCTTCTAGGTTGGTAAGTAATGTTGAGGGGCATGAAATCCAGGAGTTACCCTTTCTTGAGTGGGGGCCACATCATCTCTTCATGTATCAATGGTCATTTGGCTATGTCCGTAATCTGGCTATTGTAAATAATGCTGCAATAAACCCAAGGTGCATAGGTCTTTTTGAATTAATGTTTTTGTATTCTCTGGGCAAATACACAGTAGTGGAATTACTAGATTTTTCTCATAATCCTATTTCTAACTTTTTAAGGAACCTCCATACTGTTTTCCACACTGGTTGTACCACTTTGCATTCCCACAGTGCAAGAGCATTCCTTTTTCTCACCTCCTTGTGAATTCTTGTTTCTTAGGTTGATTTTAGCCATGCTGACAGGTGTGAGGTGAGATCACTTCACTTTTGATTTGCATATCCCTAATGAGTGATGTTGAGCATCTTTTCATGTGTCTGTTGGCCATCTGTAGGTCATCTTTGGAGAAATGTCTATTCATGTTGTCTGCCCAGTTTTTAATTGCATTATTTGTTTTTTGGGTGTTGTATCAGTTCTTTATATATCTTGGATACTAATCCTTTATCAAATATGTCATTTGTAAATATCTTCTCTCATTCCATAGGTTGCCTTTTAGTCTCGTTGATTGTTTTCTTCTCTGTGCAGAAGTTTTGTTTTCCTTGCCTCAGAAAACCTATCTAAAAAAATCTTGGTATGGCTGATGTCAGAGACCTTACTGTCTGGGCTCTTTTCTAGCATTATTGTTTTAGGTATCACATTTAGGTCTTGAATTCATTTTGAGCTTATTTTTGTATGTGATGCAAGAAAGTGTCTAGTTTCCCCAGTACCAATTATTGAAGAGTGTCTTTTTCCCACTGGATATTTCCTGCTTTGTTGAAGGTTAATTGACCATATAATATAATTGACAATGTAATTGACCATATATATAATTAGTAGTTGACCATGCTGTGGGTTAATTTCTGGGTTTTCTTTCTGTTCCATTGATCTGTGTATCTATTTTTGTGCCAGTACCATATTGCTTTGATACAGCTTTGTAATACTCCTTGAAGTCCAGAATTATGATGCCTCTGGCTTTGCTTTTCTTTTTCAAGGTTGCCTTGGCTCTTTGGGGTCTTCTGTGGCTCCATACAAATCTTAGGATTGTTTATTCTAGCTCTGTGAAAAATACTGTTACTATTTTGATAGGGATTGCATTCACTTTGTAGATTGCTTTATGTAGTTTGGACATCTTAACAATATTTGTTCCTCCATAAGTATAGATTGTCTTTGTTTCTTTGTGTCATCTTCAATTTCTTTTTTTCTTTTCAATTTCTTTAATCAGTGATTTTTTTTTTGTAGAGTCTCTATCATGAAAGGATTCTTACAGTATTGACACAAGAAACCAATATCTGTTTATCATTCCCATTCACATCCTCACCCCCAAAAGCTTACCAATAGTAACAGTGATCCTATATGGTACTTGTAAAAATTGCCATTCTGCTAGGCAAAGAGCTCTTTGCCAGACTGCTAAGGTAAAGACCTCCACTAACCTAGCTTGTATGTACATACATTATATACTTTCAGGCAGTGTGATAAAGATCTTTCACCACTGAAGTCTATTCACTTAAGGTCATATGATCAGATAGGCTCTCCCAAGGCTAAGAGACTATCTCATTCCCTACTACAGATGAGGATATTAAGACCCAAACTCAAAGCCAGAACTAGAATCCAGATGGGTGATACTTTGACTGTGCTAGGAGTACATATCAGAATTACCGGGGATATTTTTACATATTAAATTTATAAGGCCCTACCTGAGACAGAAAGTTTGGGGTGCATCCTGGGCATGTGTATCTTTGAGTTCCTCAGATGACTGTGTTCAAAGACCTAGGCTGCAGAGGAAATGGGGTGCTCATATTATCATTGACAGGAGTTTATATCACTTTTCCCTTTTTTCATAGTTGTATAGAACCAGATAGAAGAATATCCAGTCCTTTCATTCTAATTAAATGAGTATTTTTCAAGGGCCTAATTCCTACTTTAAAACTTTATGCTGGACACTGTGCAAACCAAGATAATACTTTGTGGATCTATTATGCATTAGATCCCGACCTGGGCTTCATGAAATGAAGAAAACTCCCCATTTCTTAGTTTTCAAATAAGAAAACTCCCCATAATCCCCCTTTGCCATGAGACCTAGCTCTGATCATCCAGCTATAGATAAAATAAAGAGGGTAGCAAGTCAATGGATCAAAACGTTAAGATAGAGATGCCTGATGGAAATCACCACATACCCACCCTAAGGGAAAACTGGCCTATCTCCCCCAATAGTTATACTCAAATCAGCACAGATAGCCCCTAACCATCTGTTACAACTGAAAGCCTCAGTTATCTGTCCTTAGAAGTCAAACTCCATCAGGGCTAAAAGTTGTTCCTTCTTAAAAACACAAGAGGCAGTGTCTACAAGTAGTCATTTACCATAGCTACTAAGTTGATGACACTTAAATATCAAAGAAAAAAGATTTCAGTCCTTGGTTTGGGTGCCAATGAGACTGGCATAATAGCGGTTGCTGAAAATTCTCTACAACAAAAAGAGTTAGTGCTTCATAAAATTAAGTTAAAGGTTTATTTTTTTTGACAGTTCAGCCAACTCTTCCCTGAAGTGCTGTATGGAAATTGCATAGCTTTTCAACTCTGCTTGCTTCAGTGCTTCCTGGAAGATCTTTTACCTGTGTATATTCTTCTGTGTGCATCAGAATTGCAGCTAGATTATTGAGCAGTGTATGTAGCTCAGGCTTTTCTGTCTCACCAGATCCGATGCCCATTGTACATAAACCCAGGCCTGATCATCCAGGGTGGTAGCCATGTCCCTCATCAGCATGATTGTCTGTGGGTGTCTTTCTCTCCATTGCTTTGTTGCTAAGATAAGTAACTTCCTGTCTTTGCAAGATCAACTACATAATCATACGGTGTGTATTTGTATAAACACCACAAATGTGCTTCTAATAAAAGTGTCAAAGCTGCTTTATTTAATACAATTTCTTTCCAACTTCTTGAAGAAAAATCTGATCAGTTGACAAATCTCCCAGTGCAGTTACCTACAATTTTAAAATCTTAAAACCTTTCAGTATGTTGATATGCATTTGTATACTTTATTTTGTTAGAAACTGAAAATATGAAGATGCTTATCATTTGCCTGAAGAAGCCTATTAATGTCAGCAACAAAGAAGTGATGAAAATAGAAATCCATTTTGATTTGCAATTCAGCATATCGCAAGCTTCCCTTAAAGCTTTAGGAGAAGACAAACAGGTGGCAAATTTAATTCTCTTTGGTTATTTGAAAATGTTTTAGCATGCTTTCATGTCCTTAACTTTCTTGTTGGGTTCTGATGTGAACATCTCCTCAAGCAGATAGCTTGATCTTTGGAATACCCTATAATTGGGACATGTAAGACACAAAACCCCTTTGTGCCTCAAAATGCTTTTATTCCATTTATTGTGAACAGTTGAAAATTTTCTAGGATAACATTACCACCTCCCAACATTCTTCCTGAAGTTTGGAGGATACTTGCTGTGGACTTCTTAGTATTTCCTTCTCTTCTCTTCACTCTCTCTCCACCAAGGAGAATCACTATAAATCTTGTCTCTTAGGGAGTTCTGAAATTTTATCCCCTGGTCTTATGGTGAAATGGTCTACACCTCTTCTAGACTGATATGGCTTCCATATCATTGACTGTTTCCTACTGACACACAAGATAAACAAAGGTTTTCCCTAGCACAGACGATAGGCAGAGCAAAGAAATTTGTGACAAGAACTATGATATTATGGTAATGGCCAGTAAGTGGTTAAATTAAGAAATCGGGGAGGAAGCCTTGGGCCCATTTGCTTTTGGTATTGAGTTGCATATGGAGACATTTTATATACTGTAAAGTGCTCTGTGGTAGTGTTTCCAAAGACTCCCCCTATGAAAAGACCATTTTATGGATAAGGATGAGAAAAAGTGGAGAATGTATCATTTACTAAAAAATTACCTCCTATAACATATTACATATGAATTGGCTTAACACTGATGCTAGATAGGCTAAGGTCCCCAGAGAAGAGGGTGTATGGCCCTTTACCAAGAAAGAGGGCTGTGGCTTTATGGGAGAAAGAACATAAGAGCAAGCCATTTAGAGAAAGGGACAAAGATTTATTAAACCTAGAAATAAGAAAAGAGCTACTTCACAAAGTAGTGGCCTTTCCTCCAAGGTGAGGACGAGGGACCCCCACTTTGCCTCTGGCAAAGGGTTTTATGTTTTTACAAATACCTACCTGTATATGGAGGGACTGTTAAACTTTGGGTTTATCCTGTACACTGGGAAGTAAGTCTATTTTCCTAGGGTTGTGAGATTACCTACAGGGAGCAATTTTAACAATGTCTGGCCTCTGCCTTTTACTGCCAGTTGGAATGCAGTCTTCTGGTCTTCCGTGAGTCAGATCATAGGACTCCTTTTATGGCTTGCTGACAGTTAGGTTAAGAGTCAGTCTAAAACTAAAATGACTTTCCTTTGGTGAACTAGTCCTCTGGGCCTCCCTTCCTTTCTGCCTCAACACTAAAGGTTTCCTTTATTCAATGAAAAATTTCAGGAGGCTCCTGGGTGGCTCAGTCCATTAAGCATCTGACTCTTGATTTCAGCTCAGGTCCTGATATCCTGGTTTATAGGATCAAGCCGTGCATCGGAGTCTGTGCTGACAGAGCCAAGCTGAGCCTGCCTGGGATTATCTCTTTCCCTTTCTCCCTGCCCCTCTCCTGTTCATTCTCTTAAAATAAATAAATGTTAAAAATAACAAAAAGAAAAATTGTATGTATTTCCATATCTCCCAAAGTGAATACAATTTTTTGGGTTAGAACTAAGGTATGCATGCTTATTAAGCTGCAGTTCCTGGACTGTGAGGCCCTAGTGAGGAAGGAGTGGGGTCGGAGAAACCCTACAGTGGGGATCTCCCTGCAGTCTCTTCTTGTGAGATTCAGTCTCCGTGTGAAACAGGAGTTAGAAGTTAATAAGGGGTCAGACTTGGGTCAGAGGATAGAGAGGCTGTGAAGACCCCAGGATGGGGTACGCGAGAAGGGAAGTGGTCAGCCAGAGCTAGTCCTGGAGGGAAGGGGGTTAGAGAGGTGGAAACCGTATAATATCCTTCAAAAGAAAACAAGCCAAAGATTGACTAACTTTGAATTTATCAGTGTGCTGTGTTCCGAGCTTTAGATGTTCCTTAAATTTTAAGAGTTGAGTCCTTTTTAAAGGTCACATGGATTTTGACTTGCATTTCAGATGTTGTCTGGCCAGCAAAGAAGCTCCTCAGAACTTTCTGGTAAATCTGAGAAAGCAGACACTGACATTCCTAGCAGTCATGAAAGAGAGACAGGTATACTGGGAAATAAAATTTCTTACTCTGAATTCTCTTAAAAACACTAATAAAACCTTGCTTGGAAGAGGTCCCTGAAAGCCTGTGGTTCTGTAAAAGTAATAAATGTTCTATTGTCCCTACAGAGAAAGAAAAGTTGCTAACACCTCGAATCATTTTCCCAACCCGATAAATTCTCTTGTGGGTCAATGGAAATGAAAAAAGGAGATAGGGGTGCCTGGAGGCAGAAAGGACTTGGTTATAGATGCTGTATCTATTTAATTAGAGTTAAATCCCAAAGCTCTTTCTAAAAGTGCAGCTAGATTTCAAACTTGAGGTTTGAGACCGGATGTAATTACCAGCTCTTTGCAATAGATGGCGATGTACTATCAGCATGGGCATCCCATGAAGAACAATGGGAGAATGCAGTTACCACTTCTAATGCTCTTTTCTCTGTGTATAGACTGGACAGAAGAATCTACCAAGCTGGCCGAGTTCATGAGTGCAGGAGACGACCACCGCCCAATAGCTCTCCCCTTAAATGACCAGTCTGAGCCTGTTGTGAGTATGGGATGCTGGGCACAAGGTTCTTAACTGTGGAACCACTGTGGAAGCCACCCCTCCTGGCTTGTAGTCCAGTTTTTTCCAGACCAACAGATTTCTCTCTCTTTTTTTTTTTGGACGGGGTGGGGGGGTCATTCCTCTCCTTCTAGATTATTTTTGCATGCCATGTTCCTGGGTTCTCTGCTCTCAGACAAGTTGACTCTCTCAAGGAATATGTGACTTGGCTGGCTCTGCCTCATTCCCTCACTTGGGATCTGGAGACGGAGATCTAGGGAAAAGAGTCTAATGTTTAGAGGGAGACCTGGCTTTCACTTACTAGATACAGGAACTTGGAAAAATTAACATCACTGAGTCTGAGGCGACTCCTCTATAAAATGGAGATAATAGCTGGTTCATACTGTAGCCCTCTCAGATGTTAGACATACTTTTTTTTTTATTTTCATCCTAACACACTTCTTGACATGCACTGGGTATTCAGTCCAGACCTCCTTTTGTTTATATGTGATGACGTGGAGATTATATAGAAGTGTAATGAGTGTTTCTGATAGTGGCAAATCTTTGCCTGACAGTGAATGTCAAGTTTTTGGAACGGCCAACAGTCATTAGGAGCTACGTCTAATAAGAAGCCTGGTATCTCCTTATTTAGTAGAAATGCTTTTCTTTGGATGTGTAAAGTCGTTCCCAAAGCATTTCAAAAGAGGGACTTCAAAGGCACCGTAACTACTTTTTTCTACAGCAAACAAACACAGAAGATAGTTCACCTGAAATCTCGAAACTGGATGATCTGCAACAAGGTCAGATGTTTTAAAATGTATTCTAAGGCTTGAGTATTGCGCTTCAATGTTTACTTAAAAAGCTTAATTTTTGTTTTTAATTTTCATGATTGGAAGTTACTTCAAAATACGAACATTCTTCAGATTTACAAGAACCATCAGTAAAAACTCAGGATCCTAAATTAAATGACAAACCTAGGTATGCAGTTTTCCTTTTTTTTTTTTTTAAATGTTTTATTTCTAGAAGAGAGAGAGACAGCATGAGCAGGGGAGGGTCAGAGAGAGAGGGAGTCACAGACTGAAATAGGCTCCAGGCTCTGAGCTGGCAGTCAGCACAGAGCCTGATGCGGGGCTTGAACCCACGAACCGTGAGATCATGACCCAAGCGAAAGTCGGACGCTTAACCGACTAAGCCACCCAGGCGCCCCTATGCAGTTTTCTTAAAAATTAATGTTTATTTTTTCAGTCCAATGATCTACCACTAAGCTATACCCTCTAATGTTTGGTTTTGAGAGAGACAGAGTACAAGTGGGGGAGGGGCGGAGAGAGTGGGAGACACAGAATCTTAAGCAGGCTCCAGTCTCTGAGCTGTCAGCACAGAGCCTGATACAGGGCTCGAACCCACAAACCGGGAGATCATGACCTGAGCGAAAGTCGGATATCTGACTGAGCCATCCAAGTGCCCTGCGATTTTCAAAATTAATAAGCCATATTGACTGCTATTAGTGTAACGAGTTAATATATAATTCAATGTTCTGGGCTTTCCCTCTGTTCTGCGTCTGGCCATACCCCACATGAGGAGAGAGGATTGTGTGCAGTTTTCTATATAAGGATTTGCTGGTTTCTACAGCAAAACACTGATTTATTTCCAGCCCAGGAAATATGTATCCACTTAGCATTAATTTGCCACTTTTCCATATAGGCCTATGAAGAATGGGTCATAAGACCTGTAATTTTTAGAGCTTTGAGATCATTGAAATAAAATTGTATATTTTTAAAGTGTGGAGTTTGAGTTTTGACATATGTCTACGCCTAGCACCATCACTGCAATCAAGATAATGACCATATCCGTCTCCAAGATGCTCTTGCCCCTTTAAATCTTTCCCTTCTTCCCTTTCCATCCTCCCTACCTGCCCCCTGCAATCACCGATCTGCTTTTTGCCATGATAGATTTTTTTGAACTGCAAACTCCTCTATCAATGGAATCCAAAAATATGCCCTTTTGTGTGCCTGGGTGGCTCAGTGGTTGAGCATCTGTCTTTGGCTCCAGTCACAGTCTGATGGTTTGTGAGTTCTAGCCCCATATCAGGCTCTCTGCTATCAGCACCGAGCCTGCTTTGATCCTGTGTCCCCCCGTCTCTGCACCTCCCCCACTGATGTGTGCGTGCGCACGCGCTCTCTCTCAAAAATAAATATTAGAAGTATGCACTTTTTTCCTCCCAGTGTCTTTCATTCAGCATAATTGTTTTGAGATATACCCATATTGTGAGTATCAATATTTCATGCTTTCATATTGCCAAGTAATCCTTTGTGGATATACCATAATGTGTTTATCCAGTCACCTGTTGATGGCCATTTGAGTTTCCAGGGTCTGGTTATAAGTAAAGAACTTGGGATCACATAGAAGTCTTTGTATGGACATGTATTTTCCCTGGAGTAAATGCATAGGAATGGAATTACTAGATCATGGTTGGTGTACATTTCATTTTTAAAAAGCTGCCAAAACTCTTTCTAATGTGGTTAAACTACTTAACCCTCCACCAACAGTCTTGGAGAGTTCTAGTTGCTCACATTCTTGGTAGTACTTGGTAATGTTAGTCTTTTTTCTTCTTCTTTTTTTTTTTTTAAATATTTTTATTTCTAGGAGAGAGATTGAGAGAGAGAGAGAGAGAGACAGCGTGAGCAGGGGAGGGTCAGAGAGAGAGAGGGAGTCACAGACTGAAACAGGCTCCAGGCTCCGAGCTGGCAGTCAGCACAGAGCCCGACGCGGGGCTCGAACCCACGAACCGCGAGATCATGACCTAAGCAAAAGTCGGACGCTCAACCGACTAAGCCACCCAGGCGCCCCAGTCTTTTTTCTTTTTACGTTTTATTTATTGCAAGAGTGAGAGAGCACATGTGCAAGTTGAGGAGGGGCAGAGAGCAAGGGACAGAGAATCCCAAGCTGACAACATGGAACCCAGTGCAGGGCTTGAGCCCAGGAACTGTGAGATCATGACCTCAGCTGAAATTGAGAGTCACATGCTTAACCTTGAGCCACCCAGGTGTCCCAGTAATGTTAATCTTTTTAATCTCAGCCATTCCAGTGGAAGTGTAGTAGTAGTTCATTGTGGTTCTGATTTGCGTGTCTGTAATGACTAATGGTGTCAAGCATCTCTGTTCACATGCTCATATTCCATCTTTCTATATCTTAGGTAATGTATCTTCAACTCTTTAATAGGAATACTATTAAAAATGAATTATGTGTTTCTTAAAGGTTTCTTTATAAGGGTGCCTGGGTGGTTCAGTCAGTTCAAGCGTTGGACTCCACGTTGACTTAGGTCATGATCTCCTGGTTTGAGGGTTGGAGACCCAGTTTGTGGCTTAAAGTCCACGTTGAGTTCTGCATTGACAGTGTGGAGCCTGCTTGGGAATTCTCTCCCCTTTTCTGCACCCTTCCCTTGCTTGCTCACTCGTGTGCGCTCTCGCTCTCATGCGCTCTCTGTCTCTCAAAATGAATAAACTTTAAAACAAATTTAAAAAGTGTTCTTTATATATTCTACATACAAACCCCAAGTCCTTTATCAACTATGTTTTGTATATATTTTCTGTATGTGGCTTTTTTATTTTTATAAATGTCTCTAAAATTTTCATTTGTATTTATTGAGGGCCTGCTGGTACATAGCTAATACAGCTTAGATTTTAGACACCTAATAGATCCTTTGCTAAATACGTTCAATTCCGTATATTATTTAGTCTTCACCCTAATGAATATCCCTAAGGAATGTATTTTTACCTCCATTTGCTAAAGGAGGACATGAGGAAAATGGAACAACTTAGGGGCATATCCCTAGGAGTTTTGGCTTAAATATAATAGTATCTTTAAAGAGCAAAAGCTCTTAATTTTTATTAAGCCCAATTGATTTTTCTCCGATTGATTTTTTTCTTTTATACTTCATGCTTTTTTTGGGACATGCTTAAAAAATCTTAGCTAAATCATGATCAATCCTATGTTTCTCTACATTTTCTTGGAGTTTTACAGTTCTAGATTTTCAGTCATGAACCATTTTATGTTAATGTTTATATACTGTATGAAGTAAGGGCTGAAGTTCTTTTTTCCTCCTTTTCACTCCCTCCCTTCTCCTTTCTTTCATATGGTTGTTCCATTATTCCAGATCATTTATTGAAATAATTACTTCTTCCATTGAATTTTCCTGGAAACTTTGAGGGAATCAAATGACCACAGGTGTGTGTGTGTGTGTGTGTGTGTGTGTGTGTGTGTGTGTGTGTGTAGCTCTTTCTAGACTGTGCACCAGCATGCCTGAGATACTGCAAATTCCGTTCCAGATCCCCACAATAAAGTGAATGTTGCAATAAAGCAAGTCAAATGAATTTTTGGTTTCCCAGTGCATACAGAGGTTACGATTATACTATAGTCTATTAAGTGTGCAACAGCCTCATGTCTAGAAAAACACTTTGTATATCTTAATTTAAAATGTTCTTGCTAAAAAAATTGCTATCTGAGCTTCCAGGGAGTTATTTTGCTGGTAGAGGCTCTTGCCTCCATGTTGATGGCTGCTGACTAGTCAGAGTGGGGTGGCTGTGGCAATATCTTCAAATAAGGCAACAATGAAGTTTCCCACATTAATTGATACTTCCTTTACTGAACAGTTTCTCTGTAGTGTAAGATGCTCTTTAATAGCATTTTACCCACAGTCAACTTCTTTCAAAATTGGAGTCAGTTCTTGAAAACCCTGCTGCTGCTTTATCAGCTAAGTATAGGACATCTAAATCTCTGTTGCTATCTCAACAAACATCACAACCTCTTCATGAGTAGAGTCCATCTCCAGAAACCACTTTCTTCGCTCATCCATGAAGATCAACACCTTGTCTGTTCAAGTTTGATCATGAGACGGCAGCAATTCAGTCCATCTTCAGCCTCTCTTGCTGTTTCAACCACATATGCAGTTACTTCTCCACTAGACTCTGGACTCCCTCAAGGTCATCCATGAGGGTTGGAATCCACTTCAAACTCCTGTTCCTTTTGATCTTCTAACCTCTTTCTATGAATCACGAATGTTCTTACTGGCATCTAGAATGGTGAGTCCTTCCTAGAAGGTTTTCAGTGGACTTCCCAGATCCATCAGAGGAATCACTATCCAGGGCAGCCATAGCCTTGTGAAATATATTCTTAAATAAGACGTGAAAGTTGAGTGACTTCTTGATCCATGGGCTGCAGGATGGATGTTGTTAACAGGCATGAAATAACCTTGATCTGATGTACATCACCACCAGAGCTTTTGGGTGACCAAGTACATTGCCAGTGAGTAATAAATATTTTGAAAGGAATCTTTTCTTCCCAGTAGGAGTTCTCAATGGTGAGCTTAAAATTTTCAGTGAGCCATGTTGTGGAATATGTGCTCTCACCCAGGCTTTGTTCCATTTATAGAACACATGCAGAGTAGATCTAGCATATTTCATAGGGCTTTGGGATTTTGGAATGGTAAACGAGGATTGCCTTTAAGTTAAAGTCAGCAGCTATCTTCCTCCCTAACAGAAGACTCAGCTCGTTCTTTGATTCAGGCACTGACTTCTCTCTAGTTATGAAAGTCCTAGATGGCATCTTCTTCCAGTTGAAGGTTGTTCTGTCTACACTGAAAATCTGTTAAGTGTAGCTACCTTCAGTAATTATGTTAGCTAGATATTCTGGATCTTACTGCAGCCACTATATCAGCACTTTCTGCTTAACCTTATACTTTTATGTCATGGAGATGGTTTCTTTCCTTAAGCCTCATGAACCAACTTCTGATAGATTCCAACTTTTCTTGTGCAGCTCTTTCACCTCTTAGCCTTCAGGGAAGGCTTAAAGGAAGGTTATGGTTGGCTTGATCTTCTATCCAGACCACTAAAACTTTCTCTATATAAAGTAATAAGACTGTTTTGCTTTCTTTCTTTTTCTCTCTCTTTCTTTCTTTCTTTCTTTCTTTCTTTCTTTCTTTCTTTCTTTCTTTCTTTCTTTTTTTTTTTTTCAATCATCCCTTGAATAGCACTTCTAATTTACAACTTTTTCTTTGCATTCACAATTTGGTTAACTGCTGCAAGAGGCCTAACACTTCCAACATGGCTCTCTAAGTTTAATAATTTCTAGCTTTTCAAAGTTTTATTATAGAGAGAAAAATTGTGTGTGCACATGAGTGGGAGAGGAGCAGAGAGAGAGAGAGAGAATCCCGAGCATCCTCTGCACTGTCATTGCAGATTCCCAGGAGGGACTCAACTCTCACAAACTATGAGATCATAAGCTAAGTCTAAATCAAGAGTCAGACATGTAATGGAGCCACCCAGGTGCCCCCTAATCATTTCTAGCTTTTCATTTAAAGTGGAAGACCTACGCTTTCTTTCACTTGAACATCACTGTAGGTCATTGTAGAGTTGTTAATTGGCCTAATTTCAATATTGTCTCAGATAAGCCTGAAGAGAGGTGTGGAAATGAGTGTTGTGGCATAGGTTGTGGTGCCTGAAAATTATAGTAACCCCAAAGCTCACAGATCACCAATAACAAATACAATGAAAAAGTTAGAAATATTGCAAGAATTATCAAAATGCTACACAGAGACCTCAAAGAGCAAATGCCATTGGAAAAATGGTGCTGATAGACTTGCTTGATATAGGGTTGCCACCAACCTTTAATCTTTTTTCCAATAGAATTTCATTTCATAATTTATAGAATTCTGTATAAGAAAAAGACCAAAGAGTTATAATATACATCTCATTCAGATTAGATAGGAAGGATATTCATAATGATAAACTTACATGTATATACGTATTTCTATATTATATAGCACCATGAGTAACACATGTCTCCTGTTTGTCATCTTTATTAACTTGATTTTTAAGTTTATTAAATTGTTTAATTTATAGCTGAGTTAGCATATAGTGCAACAATGATTTCAGGAATAGATTCCTGAATGCCCCTTACCTGTTAGCCCATCCCCCCGCCCCACAACCCCTCCCAGCAACCCTCTGTTCTCTATATTTGAGTCTCTTCTGTTTTGTGCCCCTTCCTGTTTTTAGATTGGCTTCCCTTATGTTCATCTCTTTTTGTATCTTAAAGTCCTCATGAGTGAAGTCATATGATATTTGTCTTTCTGACTAATTTTGCTTAGCATAATACACTCCAGTTCCATCCACGTAGTTGGAAATGGCAGGATTTCATTCCTTCTGACTGCCAAGTTCTACTCCATGGTGTGTGTGTACCACATCTTCTTTATCCATTCATCTGTCAATGGACCCACATCTTCTTCATCCATTCATCTGTCAATGGACATTTGGGCTCTTTCCATACTCTGGCTATTGTCGATAGTGCTGCTATAAACATTGGGGTGCATGTGCCCCTTTGAAATAGCACACCTGTATCACTTGGATAAATACCTAGTAGTGTGATTGCTGGTCATGGGATGGCTCTCCTTTTAATTTTTTCAAGAAACCTCCATAACCGTTTTTCCAGAGTGGCTGCACCAGTTTACATTCCCACCAGCAGTGCAAAAGAGTTCCTCTTTCTCTGCATCCTCACCAACATCTGTTGTTGCCTGAGTTGTTAATGTTAGCCATTCTGACAGGTATGAGGTGGTATCTCATTGTGGTTTTGATTTGTATTTCCCTGATGTTGAGTGATGGTGAGCATCTTCTGTATCAGTTGGCCATCTGGATGTCGTCTTTGGAGAAGTGTCTATTCATGTCTTTGGCCCATTTCTTCACTGGATTATTTGTTTTTTGGGTGTTGAGTTTGCTAAGTTCTGTATAGATTTTGGATAGAAACCCTTTATCTGATAGACATTTGCAAATATCGTCTCTTATCCATCAGTTGCCTCTTAGTTTTGCTGATTATTTCCTTTGTTGTGCAGAAGCTTTTTATTTTGATGAGATCCCAGTAGTTTATTTTTGCTTTTGTTTCCCTTGCCTCCGGAGATGTGTTGACTAAGAAGTTGTTGCTGCCAAGGTAAAACAAGTTGTTGCCTGCTTTCTCCTCTAGGATTTAATAGCTTCCTGTCTTATGTTTAGGTCTTTGATCTATTTTGAGTTTATTTTTGTGTATGGTATACACAAGTGGTCAGGTTCATTTTTCTGCATGTCACTGTCCAGTTTTCCCAGCACCATTTGCTGAAGAGACTGTCTTTATTCCATTGGATATTCTTTCCTGCTTTGTCAAAGATTAGTTGACCAAACATTTGTGGGTGCATTTCCGGGTTCTCTATTCTGTTCCATTGATTTGAGTGTCTGTTTTTGTACCAGTACCATACTGTCTTGATGATTACAGCTTTGTAATACAGCTTGAAGTCCAGAATTGTGCTGCCTCCAGCTTTGGTTTTCTTTTTCAAGATTGCTTTGGCTATTTGGGGCCTTTTCTGGTTCCATACAAATTTTAGGATTCTTTGTTCTAGGGGCACCTGGGTGGCTCAGTCGGTTAAGCTTTGGCTCAGGTCATGATCTCACAGTCTGTGGGTTCAAGCCCTACATCAGGCTCTGTGCTGATGGCTCAGAGCCTGGAGCCTGCTTCTGATTCTGTCTCCCTCTCTCTCTGCCCCTCCTCCGCTCGCTCTCTGTCTCTCAAAATAAAATACAGACATAAAAGAAAATTAGGATTGTTTGTTCTAGCTCTGTGAAGAATCCTGGTATTATTTTGATTGGGATTGCCAAACCTTTCATTTGTAAAAACAATAAAACAAAAGGCCCTAATATCCATGGAGGGGAATAAATCAAAGTGCAATGAAACAAGTGATGCCTGTATTTTGTAACATTGATCTACTGACTGACTTTACATATTATCTGAATTATCGTAGCTTTACTATCTTAACTACTGTATCTTATTTTGAAATGAGGTTGTGTTAGTCTTCCAGCCTTTTTTTAAGTTGTTTTGACTATACTTAGTCCTTTGCATTTCCATATAAATACTATCAGTTTTACAAAGTCTTCCAGATTTTGGCTGGGATTGTATTAAATTTATAGATCAATTTGGGAAGAATTGACATTGTAACACTGTTTCCATGGTCTCAAACATGGTGTATCTCTTCATTTATGTAAGACTTCTTAAATTTTGATCAGTAACGTTTTTGTCTTAAACCCATAAATCAGGGGTAAATTTAGCAAAATATATACAAAAGGATTCCATATTTTTTGCTCTTATATTTTTAAAATTTTAATTTCTGGTTGATTATCCTATAGAAAAGCAGTTGATTTGTATACATTGATCTTAGATCCTGCAACTTTCCTAAACCAACTTAGCATTTTTCATACGCCACCTGATAAAGTGTGCACAGTGATAAAATTCTAAATACTTAATTTCCAGTAAAGTATAAGCAATAAACAACTCTTTTGCTTCACTCCTACGGTACAGCCCCTGAAACAGTTGTGAACATGACACATGTTATATTATGTAAGTGAATCTATTGCTTTGACCCTCTCGTTGTTGAACATTTGTGAGGAATAAGATATTCTTTCAGTTTTATTGAGATATAATTGCCATACAGCACTGTAGAAGTTTTAGGTATCTAGCATAATGACTTGACATACATATATTGCAAAACGATTACATGGGAAGTTTAGTTAACATGTAGCTTCTCGTAAAATTATGATTGCTTTTTCCTTGTGATAAGAGCTTTTAGGATCTACTCTTGGCAACTTTCAAATATACCACACACAGCATTAGCCATAGCCATCATGTTGTACATTACATGTACATCTTACAGCTGGAAGTCTAACTTTTGACCCCTTTCCTCCACTTTTGATCACCCCCACCCTCCAACTTCCACCTCTGGTAACCACAAAACTGACTTCTGTGGGTTTGAGTGTGTTTTTATTTAATCTTAATTCAAGTATAGTTAATATACAATGTCCTGTTAGATTCAGGAGTACAATATAATGATTCAACAATTGTGTTAGTCTATACATCTTAGTGCTCATCAAGATAACTGTATTCTTAACCCCATTTCAACTCATTCCCCCACCCCCCACTTCCCCTCTAGGAACAACCAGTCCTCTATTTAGGAGTCTGATTTTTGTTTCCTTTGTTAAATTCGATATACGAGTGAAATCCTGTAGTATTTGTCTTTCTCTGACTTATTTCACTTAGCATTGTAACCTCTATAGGTTCATCCATGTTGTTGTAAATGGAGA
The DNA here is from genome assembly GCA_017311185.1 of Proteles cristata cristata. Lineage (NCBI taxonomy): Eukaryota > Metazoa > Chordata > Mammalia > Carnivora > Hyaenidae > Proteles > Proteles cristata. The sequence goes on from JAESUZ010003846.1 coordinate 324,678, forward strand.
GGTTCTATTTTTTTTTTTATGGTTGAGTAATACTCCAATGTATATTTACAAATTTTCCTTATCCATTCATCTATAGACATTTGTGTTGCAATATTAAGTGGATTTTCTTACTCCACATATAAGTAAGATCATATGATATTTGTCTATGATTTATTTCACTTAGCATAATGTCTTCAAGGTCCATCTATGTCATAGCAAACTGAAGGATTTACATTTTTATAGCTGAATAGTATACCACATCCTTTTTATCCATTCATCTGTCAAAAGGCAAGTTTTTTCCATATCTTAGTTATTGTAAATAACACTATAATGAACAAGAAGATGCAGATATCCCTTCAACAGTGACTTTATTTCCTTTGGATGTATACCCAGAAGTAGAACTGTTGGATCCTATGGTAGTTCTTCTTGAGGAACTTCCATACTAGCTGTTCAGTCTTCCATAGTGGCTGTATCAACTTCCACTTCCACTAATGGGGCACCAGGGTTTTCTTTCAACACTTCTCTCTCGTCTTTTTGATGGGAATTCTAACAGGTGTGAGGTAATAAACTCATTGTGGTTTTGATTTTTATTTCTCTGATTAGTGACGTTGAGCACCTTTGCGTGTACATATTAGCTACTTGAATATCTTCTCCGGAAAAATTTCTCAAATCCTCTGCCTTATTTTTAAATGAGGTTGCTTCTTTTTCTTTTCTTTTCTCTTCCTTCCTTTCTCTTCCTTCCTTCCTTCCCTTTCTCTTCCTTCCTTCCCTCTTTCTCTTCCTTCCTTCCTTCCCTCTTTCTCTTCCTTCCTTCCTTCCCTCTTTCTCTTTCCTTCCTTCCTTCCTTCCTTCCTTCCCTCTTTCTCTTCCTTCCTTCCTTCCTTCCCTCTTTCTCTTCCTTCCTTCCTTCCTTCCTTCCTTCCCTCTTTCTCCTTCCTTCCTTCCTTCCTTCCTTTCTCTTCCTTCCTTCCTTCCCTCTTTCTCTTCCTTCCTTCCTTCCTTCCTTTCTTCCTTCCCTCTTTTCTCTTCTTCCTTCCTTCCCTCTTTCTCTTCCTTCCTTCCTTCCTTCCTTCCTTCCCTCCTTCCCTTCCTTCCCTCTTTCCCTTCTCTTTGCCTTCCTCCTTCCCTTCAGCACCTCTTTCCCTTCCTTCCTTCCTTCCCTCCTTCCCTTCCTTCCCTCTTTCCCTTCCTTCCCTCCTTCCCTCTTTTCCCTTCCTTCCCTCTTTCCCTTCCTTCCCTCTTTCCCTTCCTTCCCTCTTTCCCTTCCTTCCCTCTTTCCCTTCCTTCTTTCTCTTCCTTCCTTCCTTTTTTCTTTTTTGCTATTGAGTTGTAGGAGTTCTTTATATATTTTGGATATTAACTCCTTACCAGAATAGGATTTGCAAATACTTTCTTTCCATAAACTACACTTTTATTTTGGGTCTCTTTTCAGTGCAAAAGCTTTTTAGTTTGATGTAGTCCCAGTTTTTAAATTTTTGCTTTTGTTGCTTGCTTTTTTGGTGTTCCATACAAAAAAGTTGCCAAGACCAATGTCAAGAAGCTTTCTTCCTGTGCTTTTTTTTTTCTAGGAGATATATGGTGTCAAGTCTTAGGTTTAAGTCTCTAATCCATTTGAATTAATATTTGTGAGTATTGGAAGACAGGGGTCCAATTTCTCTTGCATGTGTTTCCCTGCATCACTTATTGAAGAGACTATTTCCTCATTGAGTGTTCTAGGCTCCCTTGTCAAATATTGATTGATCAAATATATCAGAATTACCTCTGGCAATATTTGTCCTGAAAACTATTTTGTATGATGTTTGTATACTTTTTTATTAGTGTAAGTACGGCAAATCTTTTCTCATCACTGTACTTTAAACTTCCTTGGGTTCATATATTTAAGGTGGGTTTATTACAGGCAGCATTTGGTTGTGCTTTGCTATTAATCTCAGTATGACCGTCTTTTCTTTAATTGGGATATTTAAGCCATTTAGAGTTTATATGATTATTGATAGGGTTGTATTTGTATCCTATTACCTTGCTATTTGTTTTATATTTGTCCTGTTTTTTGTTCCACTTTTTCTGATGTGTTTTAGATAAATGGATTGTATTTAATGACTCCATTTTTTATCTCCTTTGTCAGTTTATTTGATATAACTTTGGTGTTTTTAAAATGGTTACTTTATGGTCTATATACACGTTTAACTTACCACCCTTGATCTTCAGGTAACATATTGCTTTACACATCATTCCTTAAACATGACTCGAGTTTTGGCTACTTTTATCATACGGTTTACTTCTACATAGGCTATAAACTTCTAATTTTTTATTTCAAATTATTATACTTTTAAAAAACTTGAAAAATAAGAAAATGTATGTTTTGCCACATACTAGCACTGATCTTTATTCCTTCGTACAGAAAGAAATTTTGATCTGGTGTTATATTCCTTTGCTTTAAAGATTTTAAATATTCTTATGCAAGTCTGTTGCTGATGAATTCTTACAGTTTTTACATGTCTGACAAAGTCTGCTTCAGCTTTGTTTTTGAAAGACATTTTCACTGGGTATAAAATTTGAGGCTGAGTTTTTTATTCAAGTAACTTAAAGATGATGCTCCATTGTTTTCTCACTTGATTGTTTCTGATAAGTTTTATCATTCTTATATTTGTTCCCTTATATGTAAGTTGATGCTTTTCTCTGAGAGTGGTTTTCAGATTTTCTCTTTATTAATAATTTTAAGCAATTTTTGTTTGGTTGTTTCTTGAGCCTAGGGGTTGTTGAGGTTCTGGATATGTTGGCTTATAGACTTTTTAACAACCAAATGTAGAAAATTTTAGCCATTATTTCTTGAGAAATTCTTATTCCCTTTTTCCTCTCCTTCAAGGTTTCCAATTATACATGTTAGCCTATACTATACAGCTTACATATGAATTGTTAATATATTACAATTCTTTATCTTTAAATTCAAGCTAGTTAGCATGCAGTATCATTTCTACTTCAGGAGTAGAACCCAGTGATTCATCTCTTACATAACCCCAGTGCTCATCCTGAAAAGTGCCCTTCTTAATGCCCACCATCCACTTAACCCAAACCCCCACCACTCCAACCTACAATTTCTTCTCTGTATTTAAGAGTCTCTTATTTTTGCCTCCCTGTTTTTTCCTTTTCCTGTTCTTTTCCTTTTTCTTACTTTTCCTTCCCTTCTCCTATATTCATCTGTTGAGTTTCTCAAATATCACCTACGAGTGAAATCACATGATATGTCTTTCTTTGGCTTATTTTGCCTAGCATAATGTTCTCTAGTTCCATCCATATTGTTGCAAATGGTAAGATTGCATTCTTTCATTGCCAAGTAGTATTGCATTGTGTGTTTGTGTGTATGTTTGTGTATACATATATGTATGTATACCACATCTTTATCCATTCATCCATTGATGGAAATTTGGGCTCTTGCCATAATTTGGCTGTTGTTGAAAGTGCTGCTGTAAACATTGGGGTGCTTGTGCTGCTATGAATCAGTATTCCTGTATCCTTTGGATTAATTCCTACTAGTGCTATTGCTGGGTTGTTGTAATTCTATTTTTAATTTTTTGAGGAGCCTCCACACTGTTTTCCAGAGTGGCTACACCAGTTTGCATTCCCACCACTGGTGCAAAATTGTTCCCCTCTCTTCACATCCTTGCCAACATCTGGTTCTGACAGAGGAGTTGTTAATTTTAGCTGTTCTGACAGATGTGAGGTGCTATTTCATTGTGACTTTATATTTGTATTTCCCTGTTGATGAGTGATGTTGAGCATGTTTTCATATGTCTGCTAGCCATCTGGATGTCTTCTTTGGAAAAGCAGCTGTTCATGTCTTCTGCTCATTTCTTCACTGGGTTATTTGGGGGTTTTTTGGGTGTTGAGTTTTGTAAGTTCCTGATATTTTTGGATACTAACCCTTTATCTGATCTGTTATTTGCAAATATTTTCTCCCATTCTGTTGGTTACCTTTTAGTTTTGTTGTTTCCTTTGCTGTGCAGCTTTTTTTCTTTTTTATCTTGATGAAGTGCCAATAGTTCATTTCTGCTTTTATTTCCCTTGCTTCCAGAGACATGTCAAGTAAGAAGTTTCTGTGGCCAAAGCCAAAGAGGTTGTTGCCCTTTTTCTCCTGTAGGATTTTGATGATTTCTTGTCTCACATTTAGAATAAATTCAAAATCCAATGTTTCCATTGGATGGATTCATCTTGAATTTATTTTTATGTATGAAATAGGAAAGTGGGCCAAGTTCATTCTTCATGTTCTCCCAGAACTAATGTAGTTAGACTTTTCTATCTAACTTGTCAGCTTAAAGTCCAGATGCCTCCAGGTTTGGTTTTCTTCAACATTACTTTGGCTATTCAGGGTCTCTTCTGGTTCCATACACATTTTAGGATTGTTTATTCTAGTTCTGTGAAGAATGGTGGTGTTATTTTGATAGGGATTGCATTGAATGTGTAGATTGCTGTGGGTAGTATTGACTAGTTAACAGTACTTGTTCCTCCAGTCGATGAGCATGGAATGTATTTCCATTTCTTCGTGTCTTCTTCAATGCCTTTCATAAACTTTCTATAGTTGTCAGCATATAGGTCTTTTACCTCTTTGATTAGGTTTATTCCTAGATATCCTCTGTTTTTGGTACAATTGTAAATGGGATTGATACCTTCATCTTTCTGTTGTTTCATTATTGGTATATAGAAATCAACCAATTTCTATACATTGATTTTATATCCTATGACAACGCTGAATTCATGTTTCTGCTCTAGCAGTTTTTGGGTGGAGTCTTTCAGGTTTTCGATGTAGAGTATCATGTCATTTGCAAAGAGTGAAAGTTTGACTTCTTTCTTGCCGGGGTGGATGGCTTTTATTTCTTTTTGTTGTCTGATTGCTGAAGCTAGGACTTGCAATCCTATATTGAACAACAGTGGTGAGAGTAGACATTCCTGTTGTGCTCTTAATCTTAGGGGGGAAAGCTCTGTTTTTCCCCATTGAGGATGTTGTTAGCTGTTTCATACTGGTTTTTTATGATGTTAAGTTATATTCCTTCTATCCCTACTTTTTATTCAGGGTTTTTATCAAGAAAGGATGCTGTATTTTGTCAAATGTTTTCTCTGCATCTACTGCCAGGATCATAAGGTTCTTATCCTTTCTTCTGTTAATCTGGTGTACCATGCTGATTAATTGGTGAACTTTTGAACCAGCCCTGCAAACCAGGAATGAATCCCACTTGATTGTGGTGAATAATTCTTTTAATGTATTGTTGAATTCAATTTGCTTCTATCTTGTTGAGAATTTTTACATCTGGGTTCATCAGGGATATTGGCCTGTAATTCTCCTTTTTAGTGAGGTCTTGTTCTGATTTTGGAATCAAGGTAATGTTGGCTTCATAGAATAAATTTGGAAACTTTCCTTCCATTTGTATTTTTTTAACAGTTTGAGAAGAATAGGTATTCACTCTTGTTTAAATGTCTGGTAGAATTCCCCTGGGAAGCCATCTGACTCAGGACTCTTACTTGTTGGGAGATTTTTGATAACCGATTCAATTTTTTTGCTGGTTATGGGTTCAAATATTTTAGTTCTTCCTAGTTGAGTTTTGGTAATGTAAGTGTCTAGGAATTTGTCCATTTCTTCCAGATTGTCCAGTTTGTTAGCATACAGTTTTTCATAGTATCTTTTTATAACGGTTTGCATTTTGGTTGTGATCCCTCCTTTCATTCATAATTTAGGTCCTTTCTCTTTTTGAGAAGTCTAGCCAAAGGTTTATCAATTTTGTCTGTTTTTTCAAAAAAACTCCTCTTAGTTCATTGATCTGTTCTACTGGCCCTTTTTGTTTTTGGATTCTGTATCATTTATTTCTGCTCTAATCTTTTCATTTCTTCTGCTGGCTTTGGGTTTATTTGCTGCTCCTTCTAGGCATAAGATTAGACTGTATAGTTGGGACCTTTTCTTGCTTCTGAATTGCCATGTATTTTCCTCTTAGGACTGTCTTTGCTGCATCCTAAAGGATTTGTACTGTTTTCATTTTTGTTTGCTTCCATATATTTTTTTTAAATTTCTTCAAGTTCCTAGTTAACCCATTCATTCCTTAGGATGTTCTTTAACCATGTATTTGAGGGCTTTCCAATTATTTTTCTTGTGGTTGACCTCAAGTTTCATAGTATTGTGGTCTGAAAACCTGCATGGTGGTATGATTTCAGTATCTGGACCTTTTGAGGGCTGATTTGTGACCCAGTATGTCATCTATTCTGGAGACTGTTCTAGGTGTACTAAAGAAGAGTGTGTATTCTTGCTGCTTCAAGATGAAATGTTCTGAATATATCAGTTGAGCCTATATGATTCAATGTGTAATCAGACCCATTGTTTCCTTCTTGATTTTCTGCTTAGGTGATCTGTTCATTGCTATAAATAGAGTGTTAAAGTTTCCTACAATTATGGTATTTTTATCAGTTTATGTTTGTGATTAATTGATCTTAGATATTTGGGTGGTTCCATGTTGGGAGCACTATTCACAATTGTTAGCTCTGCTTGATGAATAGACACCTTAATTATGATATAATGCCTTCTTCATCTCGTTATAATCTGTTTTAATTTTTTTAATGTTTTATTTCTGCGAGAGAGCGAGAGACAGAATCTCAAGCAGTCTCCAGGCTCTGAGCTAGCTATCAGCACAAAGCCCGATGCGAGGCTCGAACCCACAAACCGTGAGATCATGACCTGAGCTGAAGTGGGACGCTTAACTGACTGAGCCACCCAGGCACCCCTATAATCTTTGTTTTAAAATCATGTTTCTCTACTATAAGTATGGCTTCTCTGGCTTTCTTTTGACATCCATTAACATGATATGTGGCTCTGTGTCCCCTCACTTTCAACCTGCAAGCGCCTTCAGGTCAAAAAATGAGTCTCTTGAAGGCAGCATATAGATGGATCTGGTTTTGTTTGTTGTAATCCACTCTGATACCCTATGTCTTTTGGGGCATTTAGTCCTTATACATTCACAGTGATTATTGGAAGGTATGTACTTAGTGCCGTTGTGTTATCTGTAGATCTTGTGTTTGTGGTGAGGTTTCTGGTCCTTTGTAGTCTTTCCTGCTTTCCACTCAACCACCAGCCAGATTGTAAAAGAAAAACAGGCAGAGAAATTTTTTTTTTAATTTTTAAAAAGCAACACCATGGACAGTAGCGTTAAAAATAACATACATAAGGATTAATTTGGCAAAAGATTTGCAAGACTTCTACACTGACAAGTACAAGGTATTGCTAAGAGCTATTCAGGAAGATCTAAATAAATCGGGGCACCTGGGTGGCTCAGTCGGTTGAGCGTCCGACTTCAGCTCGGGTCATGATCTCACAGTCCGAGTTCAAGCCCTGTGTCAGACTTTGGGCTGACAGCTTAGAGCCTGGAACATGGTTCAGATTCTGTGTCCCTCTCTCCCTCTCTGCCCCTCCCCTGCTGGCACTCTGTCTTTGTCTCTCTCTAAAATAAACATTAAACATTTTTTTTTTAGTTAAAAGAAGAGCTAAATAAATGGAGAGAGATGCTGTGTTCATGGGATGGCAAACTGAATGTTGATCCGATGCCAGTTTTTCTCAAATTGATCTATAATAGGTTTGATACAAACCCAGTTTAAATGCCAGCAGACATTTGTTTTTGTTCTTAGAAATTGGCAAGGTATTTATAGATTTCAGATGGGAATTTAAAGGACATATAGCTCCCAAAACAAGTTTCAAAAAGAAATGCAAAGTGGCTAATACAAAAGTGGCTAATACATTATGCATTTCAAGACTGTGTGTAAAGCTACAGTCATCAAGGGAGTATGTTGTTGCCATAAAGGCAGATAAATAAGTGGAACAGAGTGGGAAGTCTTCCTGTGCACATAGGGACAGTTGCCATGTGACAAATGTGCACAGACAATTCAGTGGAGAAATGGTCACTTTTTCCAACAAATGATGCTAGAACCATTGATTCTCTGTATATGCAACAAAATCAATGGTCTGCAGCCTTTACATTCCACCACATAACAAAAAACTAAAAATCAGTCATGAATCCAAATGTAAAAGCCTAATTGCAAGAAAGCATAAGAAAGATCTTTGTGACTTTCCGTTAGGCAAAGATTTTTTTTAATGTTTGTTCATTTTTGAGAGATACAGACTGTAAGTGGGGGAAGGCAGAGAGTGAGAGGGGCACAGAACCTGAAGCAGCCTCCAGGCTCCAAGCTGTCGGCACAGAGCCCAACACGGGGGCTTGAACTCACAAACTGTAAAATCCTGACCTGGGCCAAACCTGGATGCTCAACCAACTGAGCCACCCAGGCACTTCATGACTTTTTAGATATAACCCCAAAGTACAGCCCATAAAAAACAAACTGATAACTTGAATTTAATCTCAAAATTAAAAACTTTAAAAAAAACAAAACAGGAGAATGAAGGGATCAGATACACACTTGCAGGAAAAATTTAAGCCTATATTTGTTAAAGGACTTGTACCCAAATTGTTAAGTACTCTCAAAGTTCAATAACAAAACTAGAACCCAATAAAAACATAGGCAAAGATTTGAAAGCTGCTTCAGTAAGGAAGCTCTACAGATAAGTACTTGTTCAACATAATTAGCTATTAGGGAAATAGAAATTAAAATTATGAGATACTCTTACACATGCCGTATAGTGGCTAAAATGAGGAATACAGACTATACCAAGTGTTGGTGAGGATGGGGAATAACTGGAATGTTACACACTGCTGGTAGTTCTTTTAAATGTAAAATATGTACATATCTTATGGCCAAGCTCTTCCAATCCTAGCTGCCTACCCAAGAGAAGTGATAGCATATGTCCACACAAATGAATGTTTATAGCAACTTTATCTGTAATTAATCCTGAACTGGAAACAACCCAAATGTCCATCAATAGATGAATGCATAAACAGACTTCAGTACATATGATGGAACACTACTAAGAAATAAAAGGTTGATACATACAGTTGAGTGAATGTCCAGATAATCATGCCAAATGAAAGAAGCCGGACAAAAAGCAGTATACATTGTACAATTCCATTTATATAAAATACTAGAAAATGCAAAGTAAATGCAAAGTAACTTGTAGAGCCAGAAAGTAGATCAATGGTTCCCCAGAAATATGGTGCATTTGCTTTTTCATTTGTCTTTGATTTTGGTTTTCATTACGACAACACTTAACAGGAGTTCTACCATCTTGACACATTAAGTGCAGAGCACAGTATTAACTGTAGTCACAGTGTGAAACAACAGATCTCTAAAACTTACTCATCATGTGTCTTGTAAAACTTTATACCTGTTGAAAAATCCATATTTCTCTCTCCAGCTCCTTTGAATAATGTTTCTATTGTTTGACTATTTTAGATGTCAAATATCTAAAATATCAGATATTTAGGTATCATTTTAGATATTCTGTAAGTAGAATCATGCTGTATTTGTCCTTTTGTGACTGGCTTATTTTATCAAAACGTCTTCCAAGTTTATCCATGTTGTTACATATTACAGGGTTTTCGAAAACTGAATAGTATTCCTCTCTCTGTGTGTGTGTGTGTGTGTGTGTGTGTGTGTGTGTAAGTAATGGATACATATCATGTTTTATCCATTTTTCCATTGATGGACATTTAGATTGTCTCCATAATTTGGCTATTAATACTTAAATGATTATGGTATCGCCAATGTCTCTTCAAGGTCTTGATTTTAATTCTTTTGGGTGTATACCCAAAAGAGCAATTGCTAGATCATACGACAGCTCTATTTTTAATTTTTTGGGGAATTTTATATTTTCTATGGTGGCTATACCGTTTTACACTCCTACAATATAATGTGTGAGTATTCCAATTTCTCCACATTTTCACTTACACTTGTTAGGTTTTGTGTTTTTTTAAATAATAATAGCATATTATATATCCAATAAGGAGTTAATGTCCAAAATATTTAAGGAACTTCTACAACTCAATAGCCAAAAAGTCAGCCCAATTTAAAAAGCAGGCAAAGGAGTTAAACAGACATTTCTCCAAAGACCTACAAATGGCCATGAAATGAAATTTTGCTCAATAATCACTAATTATCGGGAAAAGTTTTCTTGTTAGGTTCCCCTTTTGATTCTAAGGAGCATCCAGGCAGGAAATGCCACTCTGCAGCATTCCCACACCTCCCTTCTTCCTTGCTGATTTTGACTTGACCTTCCTGTTCTTTGTATGCCCTACAGAGAAGGTTGCTCTGCTTTAAATAACCAGTTGTTGGGACGCCTGGGTGGCTCAGTCAGTTAAGCGTCCGACTTTGGCTCAGGTCATGATCTCACGGTTCATTGGCTCAAACCCCGGGTCAGGCTCTGTGCTGACTGCCAGCTCAGAGCCTGGAGCCTGTTTCAGATTCTTTGTCTCCCTTTCTCTCTGACCCTCCCGTGCTCACGCTGTCTCTCTCTCTCCCTCCCTCCTTCCCTCCCTCCCTCCTTTCCTCCCTCCCTCCCTCTCTCTCTCTCAGACAAAAAAAAAAAAATTAAAAAAAATAACCGGTTGTTGTCTAGTAGAGAATCTATAGAAATGGATTATAAGTCAGTCTGCAGGATGGGGTGAGGGTACTTCCCACCACTAGGCTCACAATCAGATAAAGGGCACAGAAGGGGGTGGAGGAGTTAGGGCTGGGCAGTGACGGGGGGAGAAGTTAGTATTGGTACAGTTCTATTCATCTGACCTCTTTTGTTTTAGGGCAAATTCTGCTTCCGAGGGCAAGAGAAAGCAAGAAACAAGGATGCCGGTAATGGAGTAACTTTTCTTGTTTTAAGGCAGTACTTTCAAAATTTGTTATTTGCATGTCATTTTCAAAATTTGTCACCTCCCTGGTCTTTATTATCTCTAAATTTATCTTAAACTTATTATTAAAAAATTATTTCACTTTTGGGGCACCTGGGTGACTCGGTTAAGGGTCCAACTTCGGCTCAGGTCATGATTACATGGTTTGTGGGTTCGAGCCCGGCATCAGATTCTGTGCTAACAGCTCAGAGCCTGGAGCCTGTTTCAGATTCTGTGTCTCCCTCTCTCTCTGCTCCTCCCCCACTCCTGCCTTGTCTCTCTCTGTCTCAAAAATAAAACAAAAAATCTTTTGAAAAAACATTTCACTTTTAAAATGCAAATCAGTTCTTGCTTTATTAAAAAAAGATTAGAAGAGTGTTAAAGACCCTCCAGCACTTGTGATTTATCCTGAATCAAGTCAGAGGTTTTAATGAACTGAAAAGAAATAATTTGCTGTGAGTTCATGCCATATTTTTTTCTTTTTTTCATTCCTACGTGCACCAACTTACACCCCTTTCGTGTGCCCCTCACTTTAGGAAGCACAGTGCTCTAAGTCGATAGTTTTAAAAACTCTACAATGAAAATTAAATGAATTTTTAAAAATTGAGATCATGGGCTTTAAGCAAGTTAAGACTCCACCTGGCTCGCTTTTAGCATTGGTTCTCTGTCTCTCTGTCTCTCTCTCTCTCTCTCTCTGATGCTCAGTCTTTGAACTGGAAACCCTATGGAAGCTGATGAAACTACTGAAGCCTGGGTCCCTTCTCCCAAAGACTCTGGCTTAATTGATCTAGGGTGATGATCAGACCCTGGGATTTTTTTTAAAGTTTCTCCCTGATCCCCATTGATTCTAACATGCAGCCAAATTTAAGAGCCACTGCTCTAGATTTTTGTGTTGTGAATAACTTTCAGTAGCGTTTTACGTAAAGAAACTGGCCAAGACTTGCTGCGTGTTTTTTGTTTTGCTTTGTTTTTTTAATTTTTTTTTAATCTTTATTTTTGAGAGCAGGACAGAGAGAGTACAAGTCGAGGAGGAACAGAGAGAGAGGGAGACACAGAATTCAAAGCAGCCTCCAGGCTCTGAGCTGTCAGCACAGAGCTCCATGTGGGACTCGATCTCACGAACTGTGAGATCATGGCCTGAGCCAAAGTTAGATGCTTAACTGACTGAGTCATCCAGGTGCCTCTACATTTTTTTTTAATTGTGTGCATGAAATGAAGGAATGTTTGCTCTTTCTAAAAATTTTTTTTACTGCTTTTGAGACAGTATGAGAGGGGAGGAGCAGAGAGAGAGGGAGACACAGGATCTAAGCAGGCTCTAGGCTCTGAGCTGTCAGCACAGAGTCCAACATGGGCTCCAATACACAAACTACGAGATGATGACCTGAGCCCAAGTCATACGCTTAACCGACTGAGCCACCCAGATGCCCCAGGAATGTTTATTCTTTGAGACTCTGGACAAGTGTGGAGGTTTCCCCTCAACTTTTCCCCCTGTAAATGTACGATGCAAATAAGCCTCACTCACAAGTTTTCTTTAAGAAGTTACCTTCTGTAAAAGATACTAAACTGCAGAACGTTTTAAAGTAGGAGTAATTGAGTCTTCAAAAACGAACTCCCTTGAAAAACAGAGCTAGCTCCCCATCACCCACCTTCAGGACTATGGGGCATGCTGTCATTCACAAGGATGGAGTTGGTTTTGATCCTGATGTAATGATGGCATCGGGAAAGGACTGTGCAGTTTGCTATTCCAGGCACAGGGTGTATTTTCCAGCCGATGCATTTCATATCTGAGAAGACTATGAGACACTGTCGCCACTTAGTATGTTTGGATTCATAAGAAACCTCCCTGGCTTAAAATGAAAATGAACCCTTCACCAGCTGAATGATGGAGTTCCTCATGGTTATTTACTGTGCTCCCTGGAGGAGCATAACAGAGTTCAAATAGAGTATTCTTTTTATTTAGTGTATTTTGAGAGAGAGTGCACACACGTGCAAGTAAGAGAGAGAATGAACAAACGGAAGTGGGAGAGGGGCAGAGAGAGACTCCCAAGCAGGCTCCGTACTGTCAGTTCTGAGCCCATCACAAGGCTCAAACTCCCTAACTGTGAGATCATAATCTGAGCTTAAATGAAGAGCCAGACCCTTCCCAACTGAGCCACCCAGGTGCCCCGAGAGTAATTTTTTTTAAAATCAGAGCAAATTCCACATTAAGACTGAGCATAAACATTATTTGTCAGTGTTTAACAAAAGCAAATCCAAAAACAAAAAGATTGAAAAAAAATACATTGTCAAAGTACAGATGAATCATCAGGAGAGATTAAATTTGCCCTGATAGCCTAGTCTTTCAAAATACTTTGAGATTGAAATAGAAGTTACTCCCTTGCTTAACTTCAGTTATTCTAAAATGTAGACGTGCCTGTCATTGCCAAAAGTATTATTATAAATTCTTTTGGTCACTCGCATTAATATTTTGAAGTTCAAGTGTTGGGATGATAGGTATATCAGCTTTTGAACAGTTTCCTCTGGTCTCTTAGCTGCAACTATTAGATGAGAGAGGACTCCCATCCTTCACAACAGCAGCTTGGAGGAGAATGGACTAATGAAATCTGTTCTTTTTCTCCCCTCTCCTTACTTCAGGGCCTTTTTATTCTAGGAGAGCCCTGTTTTCTAGAAGGAGTTACTCCTCTTTTGTCTGACTTTGTAGCGATATGGTAAATTGTACATAAAGGACACTAACACCTTTTTCATCATGCTCATTTCTCATCTGTGCTTGTAAAAGTTTAATTACAGAAAACACCTCTTCTCAGAGAGTAATCAAGATTCAAGTACTAGTACCAGTGAACGATCTTGGACCAGTAACCAAAAAAGGAAATCCCTAAAACCGTATTCCGGTAGAAAAAAGACAAGAATTAGAAGTAGTGTAAGAAGTAAGTTTGGTACATGTCGTCTTTCAAGTCATTTTGCAAATAAATCAGGTACCTTTGTGATGCGAGGAGGGAGGGTACCAAAGAAAAAATGATGTGATCTCCCTTCCCTGCTACAATTACACTGGAAAAGCAAAAATGTACGTATGTAAAACCATATAAAAGAATGTAGAAATGACTGATAATTGGTAAATATGAGCTGAAGAGAAATGGAGCAGGGGTTCAGATAAGGATAATCTGACATGAGCTGGAATCACAAGGAGATTTTTCAAGGAAGAGGCAGGTGGGATTTGAGCTAATCCTTGGGAAGGACTAGTACTCCGAGAGGTGTGCAGATGGGTAAATGTTTTAAATTAGGTAAAATTACAAGGACAAATTGACCTGAGGACAGCATCAGGGGTAGGGTGTGGAAGAGAGAATTCATGTGGGAGGTGGGGACTCAGGAATAAGGGGGGGGGTCATTAGAAAGGGATCTGAAGAGCTACACATGTGAGCAAGCTTCCAGATGTGGGAACTGCTTCTAGTATGGCCATGGCTAATAGGGGAGAGGGAGAAATGCATTTTTGTATTTCTCATAAGCAAACTTCCCCATTGTGCACTTCTTTTCTAGTTTTGCCATTTTCCCCTCCCAGCAGTGGCAGTGACCATGAGAAGGACGAAGTAAGTAACTTTTATCTAGGCTGCCATGTGCCCTTAGGACATTAGCATGAAAGAGGACAATCTGTTTAGGGTTAAATGTCATTTATTCCTCAGAAAGTCTTCTTTCAGGAATATGAGAATAACCAGTAATTTGTTGGTACATAAATCACTGTCAATAGAAATGGCAAGGTCTTATAAATGTTTTATTTTAAAAAAATTTTTAATGTTTATTTTTGAGACAGAGACATTATAAGTGCAGGAGGGTCAGAGAGAGAGACACACACAGAATCTGAAACAGGCTCCAGGCTCTGAGCTGTCAGTGCAGAACCCGACGTGGGGCTCAAACCCACTGACCACGAGATCATGACCTGAGCCGAAGTTGGATGCTTAACCGACTGAGCCACCCAGGTGCCCCTTGTAAATGTTTTAGTATGAATCTTGGGTAAAGAGTTAAGATTTTTCTTCATTGTTGCCAAATTTGTTGAAAGACGTTTATTATGAATGATGCTAAAATCTGGGCTACCCTGATTTTCTGTAAATACATGCTCTTTGAATTTGCATTTTGAAATAAACTTCTTGGTTGAATTTTCCCTTTTCAGTTTGCTGACATGTTGTAAAGCTCTTGAGGACTTAAACATTTAAATCTTTATAAGTGGTCGAAGTGACTTCAGGCTACATAAATATTGAATAAACCCTCTAAGTTTCTGAATTCACTTTGGTTATTCTTGTTTTAAAGTAACATACTTGAAAATATTGGACCCTGCGGTGCCTGGGTGGCTCAACTTGTTAAGCATCCGACTTCAGCTCAGATCATAATCTTGAGGTTGCTGAGCTAGAGCCCCACATCAGGCTCTGTGCTGACAGTGCAGAGCCTGGAGCCTGCTTCGGATTCTGTGTCTTCCTCTCTCTCTGCCCCTACCTGATTCATGCTGTCTGTCTCTCTCTCAAGAATAAATAAACATTAAAAAATACCCTATGTTTGAACGTATAGGAGGATTAGGAGGAACTTAATGGAGGACCATGGGTGAGAAGAAGAGGAAAAATATTGGGGGAGAGGGAGGGAGGCAAACCATGAGAGACTCTTGAATGCCGAGAACAAACTGAGGGCAGATGGGGGTGGGGGAGAGGGGAAGGGGGGGCATTGAGGAGGCCACTTGTTGGGATGAGCACTGGGTGTTATATGGAAACCAACTTGACAATAAACTTAATATATATATATTAATAGTTTATTGATATACTAGTGATATGATATACTAGTGATCTGATATACTAGTATCGTAGATATATATATATATATATATAGATATCTATATATAGATATATAGATATATATATCTACGATACTAGATCTATGATACTAGTGTTGTCCAGGCAAATTCAAAGCCAAGTTTTTCCTATGAATAGCCAAATTACTCCTCTCAATGTTTTCATTCCTTATCAATTGAGCCATATAGGCTATAGAAATAGTGCCAAGTATGCGAGTTCTCTAAGGGGGTGGCTTCTGGTATTCTCAGGGCATCAACAGCACCCTGCCCACTCATGCAGAAATACAGTGTGGTTAGTACTCCCATCACAGCTAATTATCTGCCCTCATCTGTCCCCTTTCATCGGCTGCCCTCTGTGAATCTAAGGGACTGTCCTGTTCTGCACTGACAAAGATAGTTTATAGTTGAAACCTGCGAGCCAGAGTGAGAATCTAAATATTTGTTTGAATAGTTCAAACTAATAGGAATGATCAGTTAGAAATAGGCCAAAAGAAAAATTTAAAGTAAATACAGCTTTTGTTTGAAATCACCCCAAAGAAACCTCAAAGCTTTGAGAATCCGTAAATTTAAGCTATGCAACTGACTGGAAGTCTGTTGATTTTTCAGTGAGGGCGTTGCTGACTTTGTACAAATAATAGCATCCAAAATTCATTCCTCTGTGTTGGAGTATAAGAATAATTTAGGGCAGGAGTCACCAAACTTTTCCTGTGAAGGGTTAGATAGCAAATATTGTAAACATTCTAGACACAGAAGACTGTAAATATTTTCTGTGGTGACTATTCGGCTCTTTGACTGTAGCATGAGAGCAGCCGTGGACATTACCTAAAGTGAACGGTCGTGTTGCATTTCAATAAAACTTTATAAGAAGCCAGTGAACTGTAGTTTGCTGATTGCTGATTTAGAGCAGTGATTCTCAAACTAGTGATCATCGGAATGACCAGCAAGGCTTATTTAAATGCAGATTGCTAGGTTCTGCCCCACAGTTTCTGAGTCCATAATAGTTGGGGGTCTGGAATTTGCATTTCTGTCAAGTTTCAGGGTGTTGCCGATGCTGTGTTCCCTACTTTGAGAACTTTTAGTTAGAATTATCTTTGAGTTAGGATTATGAATTGATACAGGAGAATGTGCTTCCAATTCTGGGATTTTATGGTCTTAATGTTTATTTTCAAATCCAATACCTCAATCATCTTTTTTTTTTTTTTTTAATTTTTAAAGTTTGTTTATTTTGAGAGAGATCAAGTGAGCAAATGTGAAAGGGGTTACAGATGGGGGACAGAGAATCCCAAGCGGGCTCTGTACAGACAGCCCAGAGCACGATGAGGGGCTTGAACACACAAACTGTGAAACCATCACCTGGGCTGAGATCAAGAGTCAGATTCAACTGACTGAGCCACCCAGGTGCCCCCTTAAACTATGTTAAAGGTAATTAGAAATGTATTGGAATTTTTAAAAAACTATTTTGAGGAATTATGAATGTTAACACGCTTAAAAAGGTACTATATTTTAGGCTAAACTTCTAACACCGTTATGGAAAGATACCTCCAGGCAAAAGAATTCCATACCTCCAAAAATTTCTGGAACAAAATTTCAGAGTGGTTCTGCCGTTTTAACTCCTGGAGATTCTGCCCAGAAAACAGGTACCTGATTTTCTGTTGACTTACATAGAAAAAAAACTTGTATTTTTAGGAAAAATACTTTGACTAAACAAAACTTAATACTTGTTGAAAGTGTGAATATTATCTTTTCTTTAACTCCCTCATTAGCAAAAAATAGAGGATACTGTGTTTTAATTTTACTTTAACATTTGAGATGAGCTTATGCTAATTTCTTCCATTTTCAAAGAAGGACAAAACTCAGATGATGACTTATAGCAAGCAGGGATTGGTAGACTTTCTGTAAAGAATCAGATAGTATTTTTTTTTTTTTTTTTTTTTGGCTTTTTTGCCTCTATAGTTTCTGTTGCAACTATTCAACTCTGCAGCGGTAGCCCCAGATCAACCACAGAAAAGATGTAAAGCAACAGGTGTGGCTGTGTTTCCAAAAAACTTTATATTTTGTTTATTTCTGGTGGGGGTGAAAAGCAGTGTGAGCAGGGGACGGTCAGAGAGAGAGAGAGAGGGAGATGCAGAATCCAAAGCAGGCTCCACACTCTGACCTAGCTGTCAGCACAGAGCTCAATGCAGGGCTCAAACCCACGAATTGTGAGATCATGACTTGAGCTGAAGTCAGATGCTTAACTGACTGAACCACCCAGGTGCCATTATGCAGTTTAGCACATTGTCAAGCACATGATAGCAATCACTAAGCACATGACTGACAGCCTCTTAGCTTGGCTGCCACTGGGAGGAAAGGAGTAAGGAAAAGAGAAAAAGGAAAATATACTGTTAGAGAGAAAAGAGGAAATAAGGAAGTAGAACTCTGAGAAGAGAAAGAAGGGTCACAAGCTTGAGGTCATGGGAGCCTGGCCCGTATATTTGGGGCCAGGTGCGCAGCTATGAAAGGGGCTGATTAATTGAGGCTCTTGATTTTATCTACAGATCTACAAACCTAATAACCATACATGCTCTGAAAGATGCAAGTTTTTTTTTCTCCATTTAGTATCATTTTTTTGATGGTCATATTTAAGGTAGACAGTGATATTATTTCCTGAAGTTGCTTCTAAGCATGCTTATCCTTTTGAAACTGTTCTACCACTCAGAACTCCCAAGTCCCCACCCACTGAGCGATCTGTCTTCCTTGGAGCATTCAGAAGTTGAAGAAAATACAACTAAGGTATTATGTGTTATTCAACTGGTTTTCCAGAAAGAATATTGGATTTGTATAATGTACTTATTCCTTCTTAAGGGATGATGTAGCACCATTTGTTTCTTATTTTAATAGACATTTATGGCCTCTCTTTTTTTTTTTTTTTTTTTTTGGAGACTGTGGACCAAGAATCGTTGACGACGAAAAGTACTAGCTTCAAACATAAACTGCAAAACTTGGAAGATAGAGGTGAGAGAATGCTAAGCTCTTTGCAGAAGAGAGCAAAATTAATTTGATTTTGACAGACTGGGCTGTTATTCCAATCACAGCAGATAAAATCACTCTACAGAGTGTTGGAGAGAGCAGTGTGGTCTGCTTACCTGCTCAAAAAGTGCATGAAGGTCGAGGAGAGACGGGGTGGGGGTGGGGGGTTTGTTCACGACCTAGAAGTTTCAGAAGCATGCAGCTTGGGATCAGCTACCTCTTCTCTGGCCTCAAAGGAGGGCTCAGTGGGGACACTTTGCTAAGGATCTGGTCCAGGGGTAATTTCCACTCCCAAGTAAGTAGTTCACTTCCAATTTATGATATGTTTTCAGGCCTGTTCACAATGCTGTGAAAGAGTACAGCCCCTGGCCACTCTTTATGATGTTCCTGAACAATTTGTTTTCTCTTTACATTTTAAATGAAGTATCTGGAAGATTCAAACATCTGTGAATCAACATCTAGGTTAAGAAAAAGAACATTCCTCTTTCAAAATCTTGGTAGGCGCCACTCCAGATCCATCCCTGCTCTTCCCCCTTCATGGGGACCCATTAGCTTTAATTTTGTGTTGGATTCCACTGCTTTTATTTTTTTTTCCCACCTCAACATTGTGATAAATATCGTACCTTCAGAAGAGAATGTAAAATATGTGTACAGTTTAAAGAATGGTTCTAAAGTGACTACGCATGTAACTACAACCCAGAGAGAGAACTAAAATATTGTCGCTGACCTAGAATCCTTCCCCGCAATGGACCATACTTTGTTACCTCCCTCCATTCCTTGAAGAGATCATGACGGCAACTTTCAAGTATATAACACTAAAATCCAACTGAACAGAGATCACCACGCTGTATTTGCTAACTAAAATCAACATGCTGTACATTAGACCCCCAGAATTTCTTAATCTTAAAATTGGAACTTTGTACCCTCTGACCAATATCTCCCCATTTCTCTCACTTTGTAAAATGTTTAATACTCAAATTTTGTTTATATGTGTTCTTGTAGCATATTAAATGCATGTAATTTTATGGAAATAGTATCGTTACATCTCATTTCTTATTTTATTCAGCAGATTTTAAGACCTATATTCATTACTTTAGTACTCTGTTATGTATCCACTACACTTTGCCTAGCCTCTCTCACAGTAATGGATACTAATGACTTTCAATTCCATGTCATCACCAAAAGTAATGGACACCATTATATGCCTCTTATGCACCCCAATGAGATTAATTGCTCTCCTGAATGGTATGATTATAAATTCCCACAAGAATTAAAGTGTTTCTAAATTTCTGTACCCCCACTATAGTTGGTATTATGCAGCTTTCCAAGTTTTGTCAGTCTAATAGAGCTAATGTTTCACTGTTTAACATTTCCATTTCTCTAATAATTAAGCCAGACATATCTTTATGCTTGTATGTCTTTTGGGCTTCCTCTTCTGTAAATTCCTTTTCATAGCTCTTGTACTCCTTTTCATTGAGGTTTCTGTCTTTTAAGGTAGTTGCTTGAATATTCTAGATGTCAGTCTCTTTTGCTTTATCTTTTTGTATCTGTTTGGAAGACATTTGGAATACTACAATCTATTGTCTGCCTGCTAAAATTATATAAAGTTTCTTTACAGGGCAGGATTGCTCAATTTTAATGTATCCCAATTATTTGGGTTTGTTTGCTTCTCCCCACCTTTCATAAGGCTAATCTGTTTCCTTAATAGTCTATTAAGGAACCAAAAATAGTCTATTGATTTTCTTCTAATTTTAGACTTCTATCTTACACACTGAACTCTTTTATCCAGGTAGAGTTCTTTTCCTATGGCTTTAGTAATGATCCAGGTGTTATATAAACGTAGGTCAATCTCTGGGTGCTCTTTAGAGTTCTGTGGGTCTATTTGTCTGGATTAATACACGAATGCTCTCTCTTTTTTATTGCCCTAATTTCATCACATGCCTTGATCTCTAATAGGGAAAGTTGACTCTCTTTACTCTTCAAGGTTGACGTACTTGTTCAAGGAACTTTTATGCTTATATAAATGTTGACGTACTTGTTCAAGGAACTTTTATGCTTATATAAATATTATTTTCCAGTTTTTTTGAGATTTAATTGACAAATAATATTGAATAAGGTGTACAATATGATATATGTGTATATTACAAAGAATATATTTGGGATAATATTGATTGCCCCAATAAGGTCAATACATAGGTCACTCTACATAGTTACAATCTTTTTGTGTGTAAGAATTCTTAAGATCTAGTCTTTTAGCTACTTTCTAGTCTACAATACAGTATTGTTAACTATAATCATCATAACTATACATTACATTCCCAAAACTCGGTTTTTAGATTACACATATATTATCATATAGTAATAGAGATCATTCAGTACTTGTCTTTCTCTGTTTGTCTTACTTTACTTAGCATAGTGCTTTCAGGTCCATCCACGTGATCACAAATGTTAGAATTTCCATCTTCTAGTTGCTGAATGATATCCCAAGGTGTACATATACCACATATTCCTTGTCCATTCATCTGTCAATGGACACTTTCATTATTTCCATATCTTGGCTATTAATAATGCTACAGTGACCCTGAGGGTGTGCAAAAAGCTCTTAAAGATAGTGATTTCATTTCCTATGGATTTATATCCAAAAGTGATCTGGACCATTATATAACTTTAGAGTAAATAAGGTTACTTAAGTTTACTAAAATTTTGATAGGGATTATATTAAATACTATATTAACTTGAAGAGAATTGATATCTTTAAAATACTTAATCATCTTGGGGCACCTGCTTCACTCAGAAGAGCATGTGCCTCTTGGTCTCAGGGTTGTGAGTTTGAGCCCCATGTTGAGTATAGAGATTACTTTAGAAAAATAAAAGATACTTAATTGTCTACCCAATACAAAAGGTATTTATTGATTTGTATCATTTTCTATTCAATTATAGAGCTCTAAATCTTCTAGATTAATTCCTAGATACTCATAGTTTTGTTAATACTGATTTTTATAAGGATTATGCTAAAGTGAAAACATACAATTTGTTATTCTGTGTCAGTCAAACTTACAAAATTTTTGTGAGGTCTACCAGTTTATTAGTTCATTCTTTTATTAGTTCATTCTCTTGGTCATTTTTTTCATTTTCTTTTATTTTAATTTCAGTATTGTTAACATACAGTGTTATGTTAGTTTCAGGTGTATGATATAGTGTCAACATTTCCATACATCACCCAGTACTCATCACAAGTGCCTTCCTTTAATCTCCATCACCCATTTCACTCATTCTGTGTGCCTCCCCCAACTCCCCTCCCTTCTGGTAACTATTAGTCTCAATAGTTCAAGAGTCTGTTTCTTGGCTTCTCTCTCTCTTTCCCCCTTTTTCCCATTTTTTGGGTAATAAATCCTTATCAGATATGTCCTTTGCAAATATCTTCTCCCATTCACTACATTCCCCATTTGTTTTATTGATGGTTTCCTTTGCTGTGCGAAAACTTTCTATTTTAGTGTATTCTCACTTATTTTATCCTTAGTTTCTTTTGCCTAAGGAGACCTATCCATAAATAAATTGCAAAGGCCCATCTCTAAGAGATTGTTGCCTGTATTTTCATTCAGGAGTTAATATGGTTTCAGGTCTTACACTTAGATCTTTAATCCATTTAGTATTTGTGTGTGTGTTGTACAAAAGTAGTCTAGTTTCATCCTTTTGCACGGAGCTGTCCAGTTTTCCTAACACCACTTATTAAAAAGACCATGTCTTCACCATTGTATATTCTTTCCTTTTTTGTTTTCAGTTAATTGACCATGTATGTATGAGTTGATTTCTGGGCTCTCTCTAGCCTGGTCCATTGATCTATATGCCTATTTTTGTGCTGGTACCACACTGTTCTGATTCCTATGGCTACATAGTTTATCTTGAAATCTCAGGTTGTGATACATCCAGGTTTTTTTCCCTTATTTGTCATGTTTGCTTTGACTACTCAGTCTTGTGTGGTTCCATATCCACTTTAGGATTACTTGCTCTGAGATGTGTGAAAAATGCCATAGGCATGTCGAAAGGGATTACACTCAATCTGTAGATCGCTTTGGGTAGTATGGACATTTTAACAAATATTAATTCTTCCAGTCCATGAACATGGCATATCTTTGCATTTGTGTCTTTAATTTCTTTCATTAATGTCTTACAGTTCTCAGTGTACAGGTCTTTCACCTCCTTGGTTACATTTGTTTTACTAGGTATGTTCTTATGGTGTAATTTTAAACGAGATTGATATAATTTCTTTCTACCAGTTTGCTATGAGTGTATAGCAGTGCAGAAGATTTCTGTATATTCTGTATCTGGCAACTTTGCCAAATCTAGTCATTGTGAGCATATTTGGTAGAGGTTTTGTTGGGTTGTCCATATACTTAGTATCTGTCATGCCAACTGTAAGTAGTTTTATTCCTCACCAGTTTGGATGCCCTTGTTTCTTTTCCTTGTCAATTGCTACTGCTAGAGCTTCCAGTGCTGTGTTGAATAAAAGTGATAGGAGTAGACATCCATGTCTTATTCCTGATCTTGAGGAAAAGCATTCACTTTTTTAGCATTAAGTGTGATGTTTAACTATGGGTTTTTCATGAATGGCCTTTGTGATGTGAGGGGTCTTCTACCAAACTCACTTTGTTGAGACTTTAACATGAATGGATGTTGTGTTTTGCCAAATACTTTTTCTGCATCTGTTGAGATGACCACCTGATTTTGATCCTTCCTCTTGTGAATGTCATATATCATGTTGGTTTGCAAATACTGAACTACTGTTGCATCCCTGGAATAAATTTTGCTTGATTGTGATGATCATTTTAATGAGTTGGCAAATGCAGTTTAGTAATGTTGAGTTTTGCATCTATGTTCATCAAGTATATTGGCCTATAATTCTATTTTCTTGTGGCCTCTTCGGTTTTGGTATTATAGTAGCACTGACCTCATAAATTTGGAAATGTGCTCTCTTCTGTTTTGGGGTAAAAGCTTGAGAGAAGGATTGATATTCTTTCCTTTTCCAAATGTTTATTTTGAGAGAGAGGGAGAGAGTGCAAGCAAGTGAGGAGTAGAGGGGGGAAGAGGAGAGAATCTCAGGGAGGCTCCATGGTCAGCTCGGAGCCCAACACAGAGCCTGATCTCATGATAGTGAGATCATGACCTGAGCTGAAATCAAGAGTTAGGTGCTTAACCTACAGAGCTACCCAGGTGCCCCAGTTTGTTCTCTATAGTTAAGAGTCTGTTTCTTAGTTTGTCTTTTTTTCTTTACTCATTTGTTTCTTAAATTCCACATATGAGTGAAATCATATGACATTTGTCTTTCTCTGATTTATTAGCATTGTATTCTCTAACTCCATCCATGTTGTTGGAAAAGGCAAGATATCATTCTTTATAATGGCTGATCTTTTTTATGGCTGAGTAATATTCCATTGTGTGTGTGTATGTGTGTATATATATGTATATACACTATATGTGTGTATATATATATGTATGTGTATATACGTGTGTATATATAAGATGTATATATATGTGTATATATATGTGTGTGTGTGTATGTATAAGGTGCATGTATCTTTTTGAATTAGTGTTTTTGTATTTTGGTGGTAAATACCCAATAGTGCTATTACTGGATCATTGGGTAGTTCTATTTTTAACTTTTTGAACTCCCATATGGTAGTCCACAGTGGCTGCACCAATTTGCATTCCCACCAACCGTTCAAGAGGGCCCCTTTTTCTCCACATCCTCAGGTGTTGTAAGTAGAGGGCACCCTGGCAGGATGGTTGAACCTGAGGTGGGTGTAGGCTGGGGGACCTGGGAGCTCCATGCAGAAGGTACTCTGTTGGGGCACCCAGACCCAAAGTAGGCAAGGGCCCAGGGTTTCAGGGAACTCTGTGTAGGGGGAGAAGTTGAGGGAGGTGTCCTGGCAAGTTGTATGGAGGTGAAGTGGTTCAGACCTGGAAGGTTCCAGGGTGTTTTGTGTGTTGGTGAGACAGCTAGAGCCATAGTGACTGCTGACCAGGTGTGTCTGGTATGTGCCGCACTGGGGTCACCTTGATGGGATGGCTGGGGCTGGTGTGGAGGTAGGCCAGCTATGGTAGCCCAGCCCTGCTCCCATCTGTGCAGTCAAGGTAGAAGGGAGGGTCAACCGTGGCACTCACCAGCCCCTCTGATCCAGAGTTCCAGCAGCTCCCTCACTGTTGGGCAGGCTCCTAGGGCTTGACCTTTTATATTCTAGTTGCCCTTCTAAACCACAGATTTTATCCTATGCCCCAAGGCAGACAAATCTGCTCCCCTTCCCTCAGTACTGTCCCTCCCCACTGCAGTGGGGAGTCCCTTCATTACTGTGTCTCCCTCTCTCTTGCTGTTCTCCTTGTGTCTCTCTATCACCTGCTGTGCAAAAGCTGTTTAATCAGCCCACACTTCTTTAGGAGGAATTTCTCTATAAATGTGTGAGTCTAGGAAGGAGGTGAGTTCAGGGTCTTCCTCTGTTGCCATCTTAGGAACTCCTAAGGAACTTGAATATTTTTAGCATTCATTTATTTATTCATTCAGTGAACATCTACTGAGTATCTACTATAGACCAGGCATTTTGCTAAGTGTTATTCTGATGAACAAAACAGACAAAATTCCTGCCTTCACTGGAGCTTACCTTCCAGTGTGTGTGTGTGTGTGTGTGTGTGTGTGTGTGTGTGTGTGTGTGTGTGTGTGTGGGGGGAGAGGGCAAATAACATACGTGAAAAATAAAACATGTACTATGTTTTGTGATAGAAGTTGGGGGGCGGGAATCAAGCATGGAAAGAGATTTAAAAGTTGGGGGGTTGTACTGAAATTTTATGTTGGTTGGCCAGAGGGGACCTTCGTGCAGATCTATGGGGGAAAGGATTCAAGTCAGAAAAGCAGCAAGAGCAAAGATCTTGAGAACATGCATGGGGTGTGGGAGCCAACCCTCCCCCCCCGCCCCGGAGGCTATGTAGAGAAGCAGAGTACAGAAAGAGACTTATCTCTTTGCTTCTCCACTATAACATCATATTGTATAGCTTATTACACATAGTATTTATTGAGTAACAAATTTGGATTTTTCCACTTCAGAGGGAAAAAAAAAACAATAGAAGGGGCAAAGTCAGATGACTTCACAGCTAATTGCGTATGTAGGGACTAAGTGTATGGTGAGGAAGAAAGAATGGTTGGAGTGGGAAGAATAGAATAGAATGGGTTTTGAGATGCAGTTGTTGACTAAGCAGTTGGAAACACAAGTTAGCTGCCTCATGGAGCTCAGGGAAGAGAGAGATTTTGGAAGTAACACAGTTGAAGGCATGAGACTGCTGAGGTCCTCCAGAGAGGAAGGCCCTGGACCCAGGGTCATGGTGTGGAAATGCAGAATGAGGGATGAGTTCATTCTGTATGCAGGACCTTGATGATGGGAGAGAAGTGGATGGTAAGGAAACATAGGAGGTGAGCCTAATCTAGGGCTCTGTTGACAATGGTGGTGCCACTGGTAAGATTGGGAGGGCTCAGATGAAACAGGGACAAGTTCTGGATAGCAGCGGACATCAGAATAGAAAAAATTTAGTCATTGCCAAATTGAAAAGAGGATGGATATTAAGGTCTCAAAGTCATGTTAGCTACTGAGAAGCCAAGATGGCCTCCTTTACGAGGCAACACTCAGCGTAGCAGTTAAGCACCAGTGTCGCCAGCAGGTGCTGTGCTTTGTGGGGCTGATCTGATGAGCTTCTTTTTTTTTTTTAAATATTTTTATTTATTTCTAGGAGAGAGAGAGAGACAGCGTGAGCAGGGGAGGGTCAGAGAGAGAGGAGTCACAGACCGAAACAGGCTCCAGGCTCTGAGCTGGCAGTTAGCACAGAGCCCGACGCGGGGCTCGAACCCACGAACCGCGAGATCATGACCTAAGCGAAAGTCGGACGCTTAACCGACTAAGCCACCCAGGCGCCCCTGATCCGATGGGCTTCTGAAGGTCCATCTGCTCAGATACCTTGCTACCTCCCCGTTTAGCCTGAGCCCTGGCAGAGTTATTGATGCTAACCATTACTGCTTTTTCGTTTGGATCAGTCTGTACCTTGCTAAGCAGACCATTCCTAAATGCGACAGAGCTCATTAAAGGGGTGCCTGTTCCCATGTGTCCTCTTTCTGGCATCAGTAGACTTCATGCTTTGAGGCTTGTGCTGTGCTTAGTGTGCCAACTGATAAGTAATTAGTAACAGGGAGTGAGTTTCACTAGCTGCACATCAAGGTTAGGTATTAACTGTAAAAAGACGAGATAACGTTTGGGACAGAAGGAACGTATGTGCAGTTGTTAATGTGCTGTGCTTGCTTTTAGACCCATCAGATGGCAGTTTCGCTAAGTCCAAACAATCAAAATTGGAAGAAGGCGATGCTCTAGAATCCCGGTCATCGGTGATAGAAGAAACGGACTTGGCAGGTAACATTATGCACCCGGCCTGCCATTCAAGCGGCAGTGTGACAGATCTGTGAGCCCTGAATGCTATGGCATGCGCTACCAGGGGGTTACAGTTTGAAGATCAAAGTAGCTGCAGAACCCTAAACACAAAGCATTTTGTCCTCTCAAAGACCAGTGAATTGTTGCACAAATTACAGATCAAAGCAAGTACCGCCTCCTTCTAGCATGTTGATGTCTGCCTCTTCACTCTTTATGGCAATTTGCAGGGCCCAAACTTCTCAAAATTATAAGTCTTGCTTTAGTTGATAGCTATTAACTCAGGTTTTGTGAGTGGGTTAGAAATATCTACTCTACACCACTGAAGGATGGCCTTCTGCATAAGTGATGCCGCTATATTTTAAGGAAAAAAAAAAAAAGACTGAGAGAGCAAATTTGGACGCCCAGAGAGACTAGAGTTTGGTTAAGGACCTCTGGCCTTCCAAATTTGTTCTCTTAGAGCCTTTTGTTTTGGGTCCCAGTCCTGGTGCTGTCGACATGAGCTCACGCATATTACTGGATTCCTCTGCTCAATGTGGAGAACAACGGAGCCTATTTGAAGATTAAATGAGACCTAACCTGAAACTCCCTTAATAGTGCCAGAGCCCTTGTGAGTCCTCCTAAAACCTGGGGCAGCCAGAAGCCATTATGCCGGTGTCGCCCCCATAGAAATGTCCTACCCATCAGGTCCTCTTTAAAACTCCTTACAGCGGGGCGCCTGGGTGGCTTAGTCGGTTAAGCGTCCGACTTTCGCTTAGGTCATGATCTCGCGGTTCGTGGGTTCGAGCCCCGCGTCGGGCTCTGTGCTGACTGCCAGCTTGGAGCCTAGAGCCTGTTTCAGTCTGTGACTCCCTCTCTCTCTGACCCTCCCCTGCTCGCACTGTCTCTCTCTCTCTCTCTCCTAGAAATAAATATTAAAAAAAAAAAAAAAAAAACCCTTACAGCACCTCTCTCTGCCTGCTTCTTAGGCATAGTATCAGTTGGTCTGATTAAAGCTCTGGGAGAGTTGGATGAAAGGAGCACTTGTGAGGTCTGGCCTTGTTGGCCAAGCTGCAGTCACAGCCAGGCACCAGTGCGGCATCGTGGATCATATCTGTGCTTCTAGCTGACAGTCCATGCTCTGAGCAGCTGATGGACTGAGCGCATCTACCTTGAGCACTGTGTTAGTTTTACCTAATGTTCTCTTCTCATTGTTCAGAAGCCGTTTCTACTCCATCCTTAGCAATTGTGCCAGAGAACTGGACTAGTTCTGCTATTGTCACAACCCTCGAAACCTTCACTAGAAACCTGAAAAGAAAAATGGAGGTAATTTTCCACTAAAAATGAAGAGCGAGTTGCTATGAGTTTAACAAGTTCACATTATTCATCAATACCGTTGACATCCTTCATGTGTGAGGGTTCTCTGGAATCCTTTGGGGAGGTTGATTTGCCTTGGTAGTGGTCACTGATTTTAGTGCCTTTGTGAATTGTGGTTTGTATTTATCAGACCGCTTTTGCATGCGGATTTGCTACAGTGGTGCCGACCGGATGCACCTCTGTGGAAATCAGACTCATGGTTTGGTTTCATTGATAGTGTTCTCAGACAACTGAACTACCAGGGAAGCAATGATTCGGTCATGATGATAGATGGGGAGAAGAGGGGAGTGGGGGACCATCTGGATGAGAGAGGCATCTGGGACAAAGAAGGAGGTGGGCTTTGTGTAGATGGTCAGCTGAGTGGTGGCAGATCTTTGACCAATGCCCAAGTAGGCCATCCCATAATCTTGTCTACAAGACGAACTTGGGAAGAATTTCAGTTCCCTCCTTTTATGTCCTGTTGTTTATAAATCCCTACAGAGTTATTTAGTGGCACATTTGAGAAAAATCCCTTACCCTGACATACATTCATGTAACTAAGTTGGAAAATCTCCAGTCTTCTACTTTCTGCAATACCGATGTAAGCTAATTTATGATGGAAATTTGTTCTTAATATTCAGTATGTGTTTTGACAGCATGAATGTAGGCTTTCCTGTTTTAGCTTTTTCTTTATTGGTTCTGAACCTGAGGTAATACATAGAAAGCATGTAGCATAGTGTCTCATCACAGTTGTTAGCAGTGATGTTTGTTATGGATATTATGTGCTGGCAGCATCCTTCCCATGCAAAGCCTGAACTGAATTTATGTAGTTATGGCTAACTCAAATGTGGTCATTCTGCGATTGTTGTTATGATTCAGCTTAGGTACAAAGGGAGTCCACTTTATTCAAAAAATGCAAACCAAGTACCGGATTGCTTACTCCAACTTTTAAACCAGATACATCACTGCAGGTAAGTGTTGGGTTTCAAAACCAGTTCATGAAAGTGATTGCTCACAAGCTTTTGTGTCCTGACCACCATGCTGGGGTCATGAGGGCCTGAAGCTTGAGCAGATGTGAGGTTTGGTACATCACCTAACCTTTCTAGGTTTCTAGTTCTTCATTCATAAGATGACGGGCTAAGGCCTTCTATAAGCCTCTTCATGGTCTACCATTGTATGATCCCAAAACACTATTTTCAAAAAATTTATGATCCAATTGTGAAGACAGAGCAAGCATGGACATCTATATAAAAATGCTGGATAAGTGCTGTGTGTTAAATGCATGCAGTGGAATCTTATTCAGCCTTAGGAAGAGATGAAATTCTGACACATGCTATAATATGGATGAAACACAAGGACATTATGTTCAGTGAAATAAGCCCAATACAAAAGGACCAGTATTGCACAATTTCACTTGTGTGAGGTACCTAGAAGAGGAAAATTCATAGAGAAGGAAAGCAGAGCAGAGATGGTCAGAAGCTGAGGGAGTGGAAAATGAGTTATTGTTTAATAAGAATGGAGTTTCTCTTGGGATGAGGGGAAAGTTCTAGAAGTGGATGGTGGTTGATAGTTGCACAACATTGTAAATGTACTTACTGCCACTAAATTAAAAATGGTTAACAGGGTAAAGTTTGTTATATGTAATATATATAGCCACAATAAAAAGTGCTCTGCACTCATGTGGGCGCGCGCGCGCGCACACACACACACGCACAAACGTATCTTGATGACCATGGAGCAAGAAAAACAAAGGCCATAAGACTTCAGAGTGATGTGAAGGTTAGGAAAGGTGAGTGGAGATGGGATTCGTAGTGATTAGAGTTAATCCAGAGCCATTACAACGGAAGTGCTTCTGTAGTGAGGTTTTGGAAACAAAGGTTAAATGTCTGGAGAAGAATAAGATGTATCCTTGCATTAAGAGGATTGTCTTTTGTTGTAGTCAAGCAGTCCTGGTGAAATTTGTTTCTTTTTACATTTATCAGACTGAATAAACTAGAGCAGTTTCAAAATTTGGTCCTTCAAGAGCTGAGCAATCTTGAGAAGGATATTCAGGCTCTGAAACACCTTGAGAAGGATGCCCTGGTAAGTTCTTTTCTCGAATATCCTCTGTGACTTATGAGAATCTGTTCCAGAGTAGAATAACTTCTAAATACTTAAAACATTTGTTCAATTTTAGGAATTTTGGGGAAAACAGTCTGATGATCTGAAGTCATTCTGTGATCTGCAAGTGCTGAGGTATTTTTTTCAAAGTATTCTTCCTAGAAGTATCTTAGTTGAAGAATGAGGGTAGTGCACTAGGTACAGTATGGGTGATTGATTTGTGGCACTCCCTCAGCAGAAAGTGTAGCTTAGGGTATCATTCTAGAAGTGTTAATTTTGAAAAGTATAAACAGGGTTATACAAATGTCAGTGTTTTTGACCAATTTGTTTCTTTAAGCAACATTTTTAAAAAATTGAGTCCATCCTGAGAAAAATACTTGGATATGTAGTGAATTGTGGTATCGTAGAATATATTCTATATATGTTCTTTGGGTAGTATGGAAATTTTAACAATACTTAGGGTGCTTGGGTGGCTCAGTTGGTTAAGCATCTGACTTTGGCTCTGGTCATGATCTTGGGGTTCATGAGTTTGAGCCCTGCGTCAAGCTCTGCTTCTAGGTCAAAGGCTGGAGCCTGCTTCAGATTCTGTGTCTCCCTCTCCCTCTCTTTCTCTATGTCCCTCCCCTGTTCTTTCTGTCTCTGTCTCAAAAATAAAGATCAAAAATTTTTTAAAATCCAATATTTGTTCTTCTAATCCATGAGCATGGAATATCTATTTCTTTGGTCTCTTCAATTTCTTTCATCAATACTTTCTAGTTTTTAGAGTATGGATCTTTCACCTCTTTGGTTAAGCTCATTCCTAGGTACTTTATTATTGTGGGTGCAATTGCAAATGAGATTGGGTTCTTAATTTCTCTTTCTGCTGCTTCATTATTGGTGTATAGTAATGCAACAGATTTCTGTACATCGATTTTGTATCCTGTAACTTTACTGAATACATTTACCTAATAGTTTTTTTGGTGGAGCCCTTAAGGTTTTCTACATATAGTATCATGTCATCTGCAAACAGTAAAAGTTTAACTTCTTTCTTACCAATTTGGATGCCTTTTATTCCTTTCTCTTGTCCGATTTAAATAACAGTGGTGAGAGTGGATGTCCTTGCCTTGTTCCTGAACTTCAAGGGAAAAGCTCTGTTTTTCCCCATTGAGGATGATGATAGCTGTGGGTTTTTTATACAAGGTCTTTAATATGTTCTGTATAAACCTGTTTTATTGAGGGTTTTATCATGAATGGATGTTGTACTTTGTCAAATGCTTTTTCTGCTTCTATTGAAATGATCGTATGGTTCTTATCCTTTCTCTTATTGATGCGATGTATCACATTGATTGGTTTGCAAATATTATTTAGGAATTTTTTGCATCTGTGCTCATCAGGGATATAAGCCTGTAGCCTGTAGTTTTCATTTTTTGTGGGTCTTTATCTGGTTCTAGAGTCAGGGTAATGCACAATTATATGGTCAATTAGCCTTTGACAACAAGCAAGAACATGCAAGGAGAAAAAGACAATCTTTGATAGCTGCATGCAAAAGAATGAACGTGGACCACTTTCTTATACCATACACAAAAACAAACAAAAAGTGGAGTAAGGACCTGAATTTGAGATCTGAAACGATAAAAATCCTAGAAGAAAGCACAGGCAGTAATTTCTCTGACATTCGCCATAACAATATCTTTGTAGACCTGTCTCCTGAAGCAATGAAAACAAGCAGAACTAGACTATTGGGACTACATCAAAATTAAAAGCTTCTGCACAGTGAAAGTAACAACCAATAAAACTAAAAGACAACCCACTGAATGGTTGAAGATATTTGCAAATGACATATCTGATAAAGGGTTAGTATCCAAAACATATAAAGAATTTATATAGCTAAACACCTGAAACCAAATAATGCAGTTTAAAAATATGCAGAAGATATGCACATTCTTACAAATGAAACCTCCTTTTGGCCAAGAGACACATGAATAGATGCTCAACGTCACTCATCAGAGAAATGCAAACCAAAGCACCATGAGATATGACCTCCTACCTGTCAGAATGACTGAAATAAAACAAGAAATAACACACATTGGTGAGGATGTGGAGAAATCGGAACCCTCATGCGCTGTTGGTAGGAATGCAAACTGGTGCAACTACTGTGGAAGACAGTAAAGAGGTTCATCCAAAAATTAAAAATAAAGCTACCCATGGTCCAGCAATTGGATTGCTGGGTATTTACCCAAAAAGTAAAAACCTTAATTTAAAGGTATTCATGCACCCCTACATTTATTGCAGCATTATTTATGATAGCCACTTTATCGAAGCAACCTTACAGGTCCATCAGTAGGTGAATAAAGATGTGGTATATATGTACAATGGATTATTCATAAAAAATGAAATCTTGCCATTTACAATAACATGGATAGATCTAGAGTATACTGTGAAGCAACATCATACCCAATGGTAAAAAACGGAACATTTTTTTCTCTAAGATCAGGAATAAGATTAGCCCCACTCTTTTATTCAACGTAGTCTTCTCTGATGGCTTACATTACTAAGAAGTAAGTCACTCAAATTTGTGAATAAAAAGTAGAATTGTCGCTACTGGTAGATGACATGATACTATATCCAGAAAATCCTGAAGGTTCCAACAAAAAAAAACCTATTACAACCTATGAGTAAATTCAGTAAAGTCACAGAATATAAAGTTAATACACAGAAATCTGTTACGTGCATGTATACACACACACACACACACACCACTAATAATGAAGCAGCAGAAAGAGAAATTAGGAAAACATCTCACTTATGGTTAAATCACAAAAAATAAGATACCTAGGAGTAAACTTAAGCAAGGAAGTGAAAGACTTGTACTCTGAAAACTATAACCTCTTGATGAAAAAAAAAATTGAAGATGACACAAACAAATGAAACTATATACATACCCGTTGGAAGAATTAGCATTTGCAAAATGTCCACACTACCCAAAACAACCTACAGATTCAGTACAATCCCTGTCAAAATACCAACAACATTTCTCACAGAACTAGGACAAGTAATTCTAAAATGTATCTGGAATTACAAAAGATCTTGAATAGCCAAAGCAATCTTAAGAAGAACAAAGTTTGGGCACCTGGGTGGCTCAGTTGGTTAAGCACCCGATTTCAGCTCAGGTCATGATCTCACAGTTTGTGGGTTCAAGCCCTGTGTTGGGCTCTGTGCTGACAGCTCAAAGCCTGGAACCTGCTTCAGATTCTATGTCTCCCTCTCTCTCTGCCCCTCCCCTATTCATGCTCTGCCTCTCTCTGTCTCAGAAATAAACATTAAATTTTTTTTTTTTGAAAAAGGAAAGAACAAAGATGGAGGTATCACAATCCCAGTTTCAAGCTACATTACAAAGCTATAGTTTTCAAAACAGTATGGTCCTGTTGCAAATATACATATAGATCAATGGAACAGCATAGAGAGCCCAGAAACGCATGCTTATGTGGTCAACTAACATATGACAAAGAAGGCAAGAATATACACTATGAAAAAGACCATCTCTTCAATAAATGGTGCTGGAAAAACTGGGCCACATTCTTAACCATGCATACAAAAAAAATCCAAAATGGAATAGATACCTAATGTGAGACCTGAAACCAAAGAAGTCTTAAAAGAACACATAGGCAGTGATCTCTTTGACATAACCCTGTGTCATCTCAAGTGAGGGAAACAAAAGCAAAAATTATTGAGATGACACCAAAATAGGTTTTGCATTGCAAAATAAACCACTTGCAAAAGGCAACCTACTGAATGGGAGAGGAGGTTTGCAAATGATATATCTGAGAAGGGGTTAATATCCGAAATATATGAAGAACTTCCACAATTCCACACCACAAAACCAAATACTCCAATTAAAAGAAGGCCGCAGACCTGAATAGAAATTTCTCCCGACAGATAAAAAGATACTCCACATCATTAATCATTAGAGAAGTGCAATTCTAAATCACCTTATACCTGTCAAAATGGCTAGTATCAAAAAACAAGGAAAAACCGGTATTGGTGAGGATGTGGGGGAAAAAAGGAACCCTTGTTGGTGGGAATGTAAATTGGTACAGTCACTGTGGTAAACAGTATGGAGCTTCCTCAAAAAATTAAAAAATAGAAATATATCATCCAGAAATCCTGCTACTGGCTATCTAATGAAAGCAAAAACAAAATTCAAAAGGATACATGCACCTCTATTATTTACAATAGCCCAAATATTAGAAACAGCCTAGATGTCTATCAATAGATGAATGAATAAAGATTTGGGGAGTATGTGTATATACGTATGTGTGTATATTATATATGTATATTATATATATATATATATATTATACACACACACAACAGAATGTTATTTGGCTGTGAAAAAAATGAAATGTCCTACTTATGAGAACATGGATGGGCCTAGAGGATAATCTAAGTGAAATAAGCCAGACAGAGAAAGACAAAAACCATATGATTTCACTTGTACATGAAATCTAAAAAACAAATCCAAATAACTCCTAAGTATGGAGGAAAAACTGGTGACTGTCAGAGTGTAGGGATATGGAGGAATGGTCAAAATGTGTGAAGGAGTGGGAGACACAGGCTTACAGTTATGGAAGGAGTAAGTCACAAGGATGAAAAGCATAACATAGGAAACATGTTATTTTGATAGCATTGTATGGTGACCAATGGTAGTCACACCATGGTGAGCATAGCATAACGTACAGAGTTGTTAAAGCCACCGTGTTGTACAACTGAAACTAACATTTTGTATCAATTATACCTCAAAAAAATGTGAAAAACATTAAAAACATAGATTTATAATATAAGTAAATAACTCAGGATAATGCATAATTTCCAGTAGCCTATTTTGTATGTTTTATGTTAAATTAATATGTTTATATTTATTACATAGTATGTTGTAGATATTATATGTTACTTATATGTTAGGTATATATTTGGGAGGGGTTTTTTTAGTGGCTTTTGTTTTACTGGTATGGGTTTATCCTGGGTTCACTCTCCAAAAAGCTTGTCACGATATATGTCACGATGTACGTAGGTCACAATTCAAATGATGAGTCTTTTTCACTCATGGCTGAACATATTCAAAAGACTGGTTTGTAAAAATATAAACTACAATGACTAATAAAAAAAATAAACCTTTACATATTGATATGAGTAATATATTTTCACAAATAAATTTTCATCAAAAATAACCAGATTTTTCAAAACAAATGTGAGAAGAATAGCACTGTTTTGTTTTTGCAAATTTCTTTCATGTCAGTGTTCACAGAAGAGAGTTGCATTCTCCTATCTGCTTCTGAATTCAGTCTGTTGTGATGTCATACATCTTGTAGCCTCTGGAAAACTCCATTGTATAGTTGTGAGAATAAGAATAAAAAAGGAAGTGATGTCTTACTATTACTTACCATTACTACCAACCTTTGGAAGCTTAGGTGTCTCACAGAACCTTTGGAAGCTCAGGTGTTTCCAACCAAAGGGGTCCTTTAGGGGTCCCAAAGGTTCACACTTTAGAACTGCTGATATAAAGCAATACTATATTAAGAATTAGAGAAGATTATACCCCCTAGACTTCTGAAACCTGGAGAACTCACTTATTTTGACTAAACCTCAGATTTTAGACAACTGTCTCTTCAGTTCATAGAGATTACATTGGAATATTAACTACTATTTGCCTTCATCTCCCTTGGTAATAGGCCCTTTGTATGACTTTAGAATACTAAAAAAAAAAAAAAAATTCCTCCAAAATCCACAGCTCTCAGGGTTTTGCCTTTGCTCTCCACTCCTCCAGACACCTAAGGAAACCACCCTGTGGCTTGCAGAGAGGAGATGATAATGATGCTCTTAGCTCATGCTGGATGCTTACTGAACACCAGGCTGGAAGTGCCTAGGAGCCTTAGGTTAAGAAGCTTGGTCAAGATCCACTATCTGGATCTGATTGGTACTCAGTGGCTTCCCTTTTGGCATCTTTGTGCATCATTGATGGTTTTTACATATTTTACCAGGGAAATAAGATGGACATTCCTCAGACTAGATTATTTCAGCCCCTAGCGCAGTGCTACAAGGAAGGAGGGATTAATACTTTGAATGATTGTCTTGAGGTACCTCTGCCTATGTTTTGGGCTCATGGCATTGACTGATGCAGTGTGTGAAACAGAATCAAGTGAAAATACTAATCGCTTAGGTTGGTAATCTGGATTGGCCATTGACCCTCCTCACCCAACATCCAGGAATGTAATGATCTATGAAATAACCTTATGATGTATGTATGTATATTTATGTATATTCTTAAGTTGTCTAATGTAAATATAATGCGATGGACCAATTTCTTCCAGGCTCAACCCAGATCAGTCTTCATGAGGAAAGCCAAAGCCTTGTGTTACTACTGCATTCCTCGGG
Source organism: Proteles cristata cristata (assembly GCA_017311185.1). Lineage (NCBI taxonomy): Eukaryota > Metazoa > Chordata > Mammalia > Carnivora > Hyaenidae > Proteles > Proteles cristata. The sequence goes on from JAESUZ010003846.1 coordinate 361,589, forward strand.
TAGGTGCAAAGGTTTCTTTCGATGGAGTTGGAGTGGGGGGAAAGTAAGCGGTAAAGGATGCTCTAATGCTTTGAAAATGCTCCAAGAAGTTTTCTCCTCTTTGATAATATTTTCTATCCTAGAAATTATCCTTTTGGATCTGGTCTTTCATTCAGTACATGTTTATAATTGAGTGCTTGCTCTGCATTGGGCAACATGCTAAACATGGATTAAATACAGTTGTTAATACATAGATATGTTCCTGCCCCCATTATAAATAAATTCCTTGAAGGAAGACCAAAAGAGACAAGTGAACAAATAAACTAATCACAAGTTTACAAAGTGCTTTGAGGGATACTGACAAGTGCTTTGGCCAAGGGCAGAGGTATCAGTTTCAGATAGTGTGATCATCAAAGGTCTCTGTGAGAGAGTGACATTTAAGATAGGGTTTCAAGAATAGGAAGGAGCCAGGGGTGCCCGGGTGGCTCAGTCAGTTAAGCCTCCCACTTCAGCTCAGGTCATGTTCTCACAGTTTGTGGGTTCGAGCCTCACATCAGGCTCTGTGCTGACAGCTTGGAGCCTGGGAACCTGCTTCACATTCTCTGTCTCCCTCTTTCTCTGCCCCTCCCTCATTCACACTCTGTCTCCCTCCCTCAAAAATAACATTAATAAAAAAAGGAAGGAACCAGACTTAGGAACAGTTTAAGGTACTAGGATTGGGTGGGGGAGAACATGACACATTTGAAAAACTGGAAGTTCTTAGCTCAGAATGGTGTTTGAAGGGACAGTTACTTGAAAGGAGGCTGGGAACATGATCAAGTCTCAGTGAGATCAGGGCCTCACTGAACATACTGAGGAGCTTGAATTTTATAGTGAAGGGAAATATGGGTGGGTTTGAGCACAGGCATTCGGGATGAGGGTCATGTGATCTGATTTATATTTTTTTAAAAATTTTTTAAATGTTTTATTTCTAAGAGAGAGAGAGAGAGCGTGAGCAGGGGAGGGTCAGAGAGAGAGGGAGTCACAGACTGAAACAGGCTCCAGGCTCCGAGCTGGCAGTCAGCACAGAGCCCGAAGCGGGGCTCGAACCCACGAACCGCGAGACCATGACCTAAACGAAAGTCGGACGCTTAACCGACTAAGCCACCCAGGCGCCCCGATCTGATTTATATTTTAAGAATCCCATCCTAGCTACCTTGTTGAGAATTGACTGGGCAAGTGAGAATGAGGAGAGGAGCTGAACTGGATGGAGGGCTTTGGAGATGGTGAGAAATGGGGGCACACCAGGTACATTTTGGGGCCAGAATTAATAAATCGTTGATAGATGGAAGTCATGCTTAAAGGAAGGAGAAACAAAGATGGCTCCTGGGATTCTGTTTTCTAGCAGTGGGATGGAGATGTTGCCAGTTAGGGAGATGAGGGAGACCTGGGGTGGAAGGAATGTGAGGGGCAAGCAGGAACTAGAGTTTGTTAATGTGTTAACTAGTTTTGATGAGAACTTGGAATCATGGGTAGTTTTCCAGGAAAATACAAATTAACAAAATGGGCTCCTGCATGGATGGGAAATATTCATAGAAGAAGTAGAGAGTAATAAAGAACTACCATGCAGATGTATATGGTTCAGATTGTGTATGGAATCGTTCTATCCTTCAGGAAAGGATAACTTCAGTACTGTTGATTAAATGGTACTAAAGGGCAATGTTAGTACTATTCCAGCACACAGAAGAATAAAAATTACCCAATTTTAAATGAACCTTGTATTACAATGCTAAAATCCAACAAGAATTGCACATAAAATGATAGAACAGTCTCACTTAAAATAAGGCAAAATTCTAAGTAAAATATTGGCAAACACCATTTAGTGCCTTATTAAAGGAACAATATGATCAAGTGGGATTCATTCCAGCAATACAAAGATGGTTAGATATTAGGGAATCTATTAATACATTGATTGCTCATAGGTCTAGGGAGAAAAACCATTGTGACTCTCTCCTTCGATTTCAAAAAGTGTTTGAAAAATGTCTACATCCGTGCCTGAATTTGTATAAACCCACATACAATAGTAGTGATGAGATATTCTGGAATATGATAAATCTCAGTCCAGAAGACAGTATCAAGCTTAATGGAGAAACTCTAAATGCATTATTACTAATTTCAGGACCAATAGACGGATTCAGTAACACAAAGATGTCCGTTCTCACAAGGTGGAGAGCACAGAATGCAAGCTCTATCTGGATTCTTCTAAGAGCATTAATCTACTTGTGACGGCTCATCTCATGGACCTCATTTCATCCTGATTACCTCCCCAAGGCTCAACTTCCTAATACCTGTCACATGGTGCGGCTGGGAGGAGTTTCAGCAATCGAATGGAGTAAGGTTGACATAGACATTCCATCCATAAATCATGTCAATGGATTGACAGTTTCAGTGGAATCAAAAGTTAGGAGAGTAAGGGAAGGAGAGCAGGTGGCTTGGAAAGGCTCGAAAAATGCAACTAGAAAATGGGATGTTATGAATCAAGATTTCTGTAATAACATCTGACAGAGCATAGCTGTGGTGAAATGAAAGAAAACCCTATGCAAGGTGAGGAACTGAAAGAACTGAGAAGCCTGGGCATGAAGATGGATCCCTCATGATGGAGTTTCAATAACTACTAAGACTGATGGGAGCCAGGGCCAAGTGAACAGAGGGGCCAAGGTGACGGATGCTGGATGATTGAGTCAGATGGTTGGCATAAACAGCAGAGGGGTGTCTGCAGGAGAGGGAGCGATTCCTTTGTTTGGCATTTTGGAGCAAAGAGAGTACCTGTTTCTTCACCTGGCCAGGAAGGAATGAGATAACAGAGTTTAAAAAAAAAACAAAAAACTTTTAATTGAGAGAAAGTGTTAGATAAGTTGGTATCCTCAGAAGTCAACCACATTTAGTTAAGAGGAGGAGGCAGGGAGATATCATCTTTCAAGAAGAGGCCGAGGATATTGGGAAGGTTTCTGCTGACAGAGGGAGCTGTGGGGGCGGGAGAAGAGTAGGAGACCAGGGCAGAGAAGACCCACAACCACCTCAGGAAAGAATGGCTGCATTTAGCACTTAGGAAGGCAGAGGGTTTTGAGGGAGGATGGGATTGATTTGGAGAGTTTTCAAGGAAGAAGTTTATGGAATTACTACTGTGAGCCCTAATGCTTCTCTCGATGGTCCAGCAGTTCGTGGGGCCACTACCCCAGAGCTTTCTGGAAGTGTTGTGAGGCCCACAGAGTAAATAAGTACGGAATGTGTTGAACAACCACCAGCGATCATGTTCTTGGATGCAGTCACTTCAAAGACAGCAATCCTCTCACCCACTTGGATTCTTTGAATATTGTTTGGTTCTTTCCCCACAGCACTGAATAATGGGGCTTTTTATACAGCTGTTGACTTGAAATTTTCAATTTAGAGGTCTAATGTAGATTCCCTAAGTAGACCATATCCAAATATATATTTTCATTAAGGATGTATACTCCATGTATCTTAGAGTGTAGTAGTTATAAAAAAAAAAACCCATACACACACATGTATTTTGTTTCATTTTACTTGAGAGTAAATGAAGTGGGGGATTTTTAAGAACTCTTCCAGGATCCAAAGTTCTGCTTCGTGATGTTTGACCTGGCAATCCACTTCTAGAGAACTACCTTAAAGGTTAAATTGGACTGCAAGGATATGAATAGTGGTGCATATAACAGTTCTGATATGGAGATGTTGGAAAGTGTCTAAATGCTTAGCTGGAGCTTGGTTAAATAGATTGATACAGTTACATGATATACCACGTTGCCATTAAAAAGAGTGATTAGATTATATTGATTTGGGAAGACACTTTATTTTTTTTAGGTAAGGAGAAGTGTTTCTTTTTTTTTTTCCCACAAATAGTTTATTGTCAAATTAACTTCCACATAACACCCAGTACTCCTACCCACAAGTGCCCTCCTCAATGCCCATCCCCCCTCCCCCCACATCCATCAGTCCTCAGTTTGTTTCTCAGCATTCAAGAGTCTCTCATGGCTTGCCTCTCTCCCTTTCCCCCACCGTTTCCCCCCTTCTTCTCCCCCTTGTTCCTCAGTTAAGATCCTCCTAATCCTTCTACATGTGCGAACATATATTTGTCCTTCTCTGCCTGACTTATTTCACTCAGCATAACCCCCTCAAAGTCCATCCATGTTGCTAAACATGGCCAGATTTCATTGTTTCTCATTGCCATGTAGTATTATTCCATGGTATAGATAAACCACATCTGCTGGATCCATTTGTCCGTTGATGGACACTTAGGCTCTTTCCATGTTTTAGCTATTGTGGAGAGTGCTGCTATGAACACTGGGGTACATGTGCTCTATGCATCAGCATTTCTGTATCCCTTGGGTAAATTCCTAGCAGTGCTATTGCTGGGTCATAGGGGAGTTCTATTGTTAGTTTCCTTAGGAACCTCCACACTGTTTTCCAGAGGGGCTGTACCAGTTTACATTCCCACCAACAGTGTAGGAGGGTGCCCGTTCCTCCACATCCTCGCCAGCATCTCGAGTTCTCTGATTGGCTCATTTTAGCCACTCTGGCGTGCGGTGGTATCTCAGTGTGGTTTTGAATTGTATTTCCCTGATGTGGAGGGATGCTGAGCATCATTTCATGTGTCTGTTGGCCATCTGGATGTCCTGGAAATGTCTGTTCATATCTTCTGCCCATTTCTTCACTGGGTTGTTTGTTTTTCAGGTGTGGAGTTTGGTGACTTCCTTATAGATTCTGGATATTAACCCTTTATCTGATATGTTATTTGCAACTATCTTTTTGATTTGGGAAGACACTTAATAGTGAGTAAGGGGCGCCTGGGTGGCTTAGTCGGTTAAGCATCCGACTTTCGCTTAGGTCATGATCTCACGGTTCGTGGGTTCGGGCCCCGCGTCGGGCTCTGTGCTGACTGCCAGCTCAGAGCCTGGAGCCTGTTTCAGTCTGTGACTCCCTCTCTCTCTGACCCTTCCCTATTCACGCTGTCTCTCTCTCTCTCCTAGGGATAAATAAAAAAACATTAAAAAAATAATAAAAAATAGTGAGTAAAAAGTAAAAGCTTATTAAAAAGCTTTGTATATCACATGATCACATTTGTTTTATTTTCATTTTTTTAAGTTTATTTTGAGAGAGAGAGGGAGAGAAAGAATCCCAAGCAGGCTCTGTGCTGTCAGCGCAAAGCCCCACATGGGCTCATGAACTGTGAGATCATGACCTGAACCAAAATCAAGAGTTGGATGCTTAACTGACTGAGCCACCTAGGCGCCCCAGATCCCATTTGTTTTCAATGTTAGATGAGGGTGTATATGTGCATTCATTCGATAAACAGCTGAATCTATTAAGTGTCAGGTATTGTCTTCAATGCTGAGGCTAGAACAATACCCAAGATATCCTTGAATGCATAGGAGGGTACATTTTAGTACGATAGAGAGTGAAGAGTAAACAGATAGAAATTCATGACAGTGGCAAGAAGAAAAAAAGTGTGATGAGAAAGACTGATGTGGTGTGGAAAGAGACCAGTCAAACTTCTCTAAGGAAGTGACATTTGAGCTAAAACTTGAAAGGTAGGATGGAGCCAGCCATGGGGAGAGCAGGGAAGGGCATTTCAGAGGGAACGGCCAAGATGGATGTCTGAGGCCATATGTAGCTTGGTGTGTTCCAGTGAGGGCCAAACAACAGGAGTGAGGCAGAATAATGTAAGATGAGGTGGTATGGTGGTCACGTTATGCGCTATGGAAGGAAAACAGGATTTTATTCCAATGGCAGTGAAAGGGGTAATAGTAAAGGACTCCTCTTAACGCCTTCTGTGTGTTGGGATGGGGGATGATGATGTGGGCATCACAGAGGGATCTGGAAGGGTTGCTGAGGAGTCAGAGGTGGTGGGAGGGTAAAGGACGACATCCAAGGTTGGGGTTTGAGCAGCCTGGTGAAGATTGGTGTCATTTAACAAAGACTGGGAAAGGTCTGGTTTAGCTGGAGGACAAAGGGGGGCTTGTGGATAGGTATTAAAAGTTTAATTTGGGACATATATTCAATGTGTGATTTCAGCATCTGAATGGAGTTGTCAAGTGGGCGATTGGATGTTTGAGACTAAAACCCATGGCAGAAGGCTGAGTGTAAGACTGGCTGAGTTGAGGGAAACACAAATCGAAACCACACTGAGATACCACCACACGCCAGTCAGAGGGGCTAAAATGAGCCAATCAGAGAACTCGAGATGCTGGCGAGGATGTGGAGAAACGGGCACCCTCCTACACTGTGGGTGGGAATGCAAACTGGTGCAGCCCCTCTGGAAAACAGTGTGGAGGTTCCTCAGGAAACTAACACTAGAACTCCCCTAGGACCCAGCAATAGCAATGCTAGGAATTTACCCAAGGGATACAGAAATGCTGATGCATAGGAGTACATGTACCCCAATGTTCATAGCAGCACTCTCCACAATAGCTAAAACATGGAAAGAGCCTAAGTGTCCATCCACTGATGAATGGATCAAGAAGATGTGGATAATCTATACCGTGGAATACTCCATGGCAATGAGAAAGAATGAAACCTGGCCATGTGTAGCAACATGGATGGACCTTGAGGGCGTTAGGCTGAGCGAAATAAGTCAGGCAGAGAAGGACAAATATCATATATTTGCATGTATAGGAAGATTAGGAAGAACTTAACTGAGGACTATGGGGGAGAAGAAGGGAGGAAATGGTGGGGGAAAGGGAGAGAGGCAAGCCATGAGAGACTCTTGAATGCTGAGAAACAAACTGAGGACTGATATCTGTGGATGAGAGGGGGGAGATGGGCATTGAGGAAGGCACTTGTGGGGATGAGCACTGGGTGTTATATGGAAACCAATTTGACAATAAACTATTTGTAAAAAAGAAAAAGAAAAAAAAAAGACTGGCTGAGTTGACATAGGGACTGAGTGTAGAGAGAAGCGCCAGGACAAAGGTCTTGGGCTGCTCCAGGGAGATGAAGCCATCAGAAGAGAAGTTGACCAATGAGATAACAAGAGAGTTTGTGCATACATAGGTGCATGTGTACACAGTAGTCTAGATTCTAGAAGATATTCACCAAAACTGTCTGTGTAGTACAGTTTAGGTGAATCTTATCTTAGACTACGTCTGTGTTTTTAGAATTTAGCCCAAGATCTGAATTACTTTTGTGGAATAAACTCAAACAGTATAACATTTATAAAGAGTTATTTTTCCCTTTTTCCCTAACCCCCCCTGCTTATCTGTGATCCATTTGGTACATATTCCTTCAGACACTTTGTCAATACTTATAGAAGAATGTATAAAATGTCTGTATAAGTATACATATGTACATTTTTAAGTAACAGAAATGTTATACTAAGTATTATGTGTATTTTCTGTTCTCTGAGCAATAAAAGGATTCCTTTCCAAGTCCAGAATTATTTTTTTTGTAAATTTTTTAATGTTTTATTTATTTCTGAGAGGGAGAGAGCGAGCAAGCATGAGCAGGGGAGGGTCAGAGAGAGAGAGGGAGATACAAAATCTGAAACAGACTCCAGGCTCTGAGCTGGCTCAAACCCATGAACCATGAGATCATGACCTGAGCCGATGTCAAATGCTTGACTGACTAAGCCACCCTGGTGCCCCAGAATTATCTTAATAACTATAAAATATTCTAGTTTATGGACCTGCTACAACTTATACATTTGATCCCCTATTGATGCACATCCAGGTTATTTTAAATTATTACAAATAATTTTGTAGTGAATATCCTTTTACATGTCAAATTATCAGGAAAAAAAGTACTACTTTGGGGAGACAAAAATAACATCTTCACATCAAAATAGCACAAAAAAAGGCTATAGAACAAAAACAAATCTGGGCTAAGAATATTAGCCTAATTCCCAGCCCTACTAGAGAATTGGATCTCGTGTGAATTAAATGTACATGTTACAGTTGGCCACACATAACAGAAATCAGGCTCCAGCAGCTAAACCAAATAGGGATTTTAGTTTTTCCCTGTAAGCAGCAGCCCAGAGGGAGGGAAGCTATCCAGGGCTGGTGATGTAGTAACAGTAAGTAGCCATCATGGACCCAGGCTCCTTAGCTTCCTGCTCAGCCATCCTTCATGTGGCTTTGGACTTGATAGAATGTCTGCTCTACTTCTGGGCATCTCTTCTACGTTCCAGGTAGGAAGGACGGGAATAGATGAACTGTGAAAGGTAAAAGATGAGTGCCAGAAGAATCTACCTTCCCCTTCCATTTTTTTCTAAATTAAGAAAACAGTTTTCATGGAAACCCAAACCAACAGAAGTTTGTCTCCATCTTACTGACTGGGTCAGTAGCCCACGATAGTCAAAAGGGAACATGGGAAGAATTTAACTATTCTGGTCTTCCTAAAAAGTGGGGTTCTGTAGAAAAGGAAGAAAGGGAGAACAGATGTTGGTAGGTATCTAGTAATGTCTATCATGCCCAAATCAAATTACATGTGCTGAACACAGAAAAAAGAGAAATAACTTAAATCACACAGGTGATCCTGTCTGTCATTCTTTGTAATCAGCATGCACCCTAGTGTTTGCTTTAGGATATGAAAATCTGTTCCCTCATTGATATCAGCTCTTATCTACCTCTTACTTTATGAGCATCAAATTGAGCTCAGTCCCAATCTGTGTATTAACAACACGCATTTTGCATACAGCATGGCCCTGAAAGCCAGCCCGGCCACTGCCTTTGGTATTCCACCCGAGAAATACCGGTCTCTTTTTCAACATGGGAGGAAAAAATAACCTGCCGTGTTGGACTACAGAGAGATGACAGGTACATCTCCAAAGCAGCAGATGTTCAAGACATTTCTTTTTTTTTTTAATATTTCTAGGAGAGAAAGAGGGAGATACAGGTTCTGAAATAGGCTCCAGGCTCTGAGCTGGCAGTCAGCACAGAGCCCGACGTGGGGCCCGAACCCACGAACCGGGAGATCATGATCTAAGCGAAAGTCGGATGCTTAACCGACTAAGCCACCCAGGCGCCCCTGTTAAAGACATTTCTGCAGAGCGATTTTGACTCCAGCCAGTTCTCCCCCAGTGAACTGACTTTAGCTTCCAGTGGGCATGGAAGACAGAGCTTCACTGTTTATCTTAGGGACGTAGCCGATAAAACGGTGACATTCGTGTTGGCTCACAGAGTTCTGAGGTACCAAGAGCTGGGTAGTTCAGGGTCCACTAATTACTGTTGTTTGTTTCTTTCCACCAGTCTGAGCCACCTGAAGACCACGACAAAGCTGATGTGGGCCACACAGCAGTGCTTTAGCGCCCTGGTTTCTTCATTTTGCTCCACTCCAAATGGCATCTCTGAGAACTGCAGACTTGGAATAGACCAGAATATGCTGGTAGTTTGTGGCTGTTTTTGTCCAATTGTTCACAAATGTTAACCTTCTGTATCCAAATTTGGTCAGAAAATAGGAAGCTCAGGATATTTACTAACTCGGAGAGTTGATTTTTTTTTTTAATGATTTTAAAGTAAAATCGATTTTTATTTGAGGTATCCTCAAATTCTGTGGGGGAAAACATGTTAGCATCTGTATACCTTTTACTTAGTCTGTCTCTTAGAAGGGAAAATTTAATTTGTGATACAAATAGCTCAGGTGAAATAGGGGTGTATTTTGAAATACTTATTTCATTTGATCTGCAAAAAATCTAGTTTAGTCAGCACTTAAAACTGCCAGCTTTAGCAAAGGAGAGATACCCATGTGACAATGACTAAATAATAAAGACTGAGTACATGAAGTTTGCATATACAGTTGAGTGAATTTATTTTGGAAAAATAAAACCTATGTAATTTGAGGTCATCCACACAGAAACTCTGTTTATAATTGGATAAGTACAGTTAAAGACTACAGACTGAAAACAGTTGATTTATTATATAATTGTGACATATTTTATGTGTTGTGTAAATTTAATCTGCCCAAGCAAATGTTTAGAGCCCCAATTTGTCATTTTTTCTTTAGAAGTTTTTTAACAAGCTGTGGTTTAGCATATTATTGTAAGCTTTGTAAAAGAGTATAAGAACACTTTTTCTTTAAGTCCAAAGGATCTAATTAACCTCATTTCACATGGGTATATCCGGTTTAGGGCATATACTTTCCTGGTGACCTGGAGTTTTGTAGATTTCAGTGCTATTACATTGACAGTCTTCAGTGAAGGGCATCTAAGGAATGTACATGACTTCTGGTAACTGGTAAACATATTTGAGAGCTGTTCCCTCCAAAGCCTTCAGTCAGCTCCCATGGCAGACATTAGGATGGGTAAGGCATGAGCTTAGCTAGTAAGAACTTAGCCTTAAGACACCAGGCAACTGAAAACTCTCAAGGTTGTGTGTGACAGGTGCTATAAGTGAGGTGTAAACTGAGCACTAGCAGGGTTGTGAGCAGGGAGAGGTCATTTTTGTTGGGGGTGATCAGGGACTACTTCCTGGAGGGAAAGTACTATTTGAGATCTTGAAGCATGGGGTGGGTTTTCCTAGGGTTAGCAAAGATGGATTAATGTGAATCCTGGAACAGAGGTAGAGGGATGCAGAATTGGTCTGAGGCTGTAATACTATGGAGTATTAGTGGAAATTAAGTTTGTCCATGCCCAAACGTAAGTGCCTTTATTGGCTTGATTAGGACTTTATTCCATTGGTGAGAATGATAAATCAACATGGTGGATTAGGAAGATTAACCCACTAGTAGTATGAAGCCCGAACACAATCTACCAAGAAGTTTTAACAGCAGGAAAAGCCTCCCGGAAGTCAGAGCTACAGGATTCTACCTCTTAGGATTCTAAGAGATAAGTTTGAGGATGAATTGATCTAAGCTGTAAGAACCATGAACTTGAGATATTGGGGGATATCTCTTCAGAAATATTCCTCAGACATCTTCATTCAGCATTGTCTTATTCGACACATCCTTATTGAGCACTCACTATGTGCACATCTAAGCTCTGTGCTTGGTGCTGAAGGTACAATGTTGGTATTTTCATGGCCTCAAGGAGCTAGCAGTCTGATGGGGACAGTTATACAAACATGGAAAGCAGCTTGGACCAGTGTTCACCTCCTTTCTACTGGGAGCAGCCCTGTACCCACCTCAGTGAACTTTGAGACCAAGCTGTGGCCTCAGCCTCATTTGTCATTTCCAACGTTCCTCTCTGCTGTAAGCTCCTGTCCTCAAGTGCTTTTCCCAGTATTTACTATGATCCTCACCTCCCTTCCATACAGATTATCTCCTGGTCTCTGTATGTTCTCGCTCTCGCTCGCTCGCTCTCTCGCTGTGTGTGTGTGTGTGTATGCACACGTGTGTGCAGTTAACAAAATGTTACATTAGTTTCAGGTATGCAACTTAGTGACTTGACAACTGTATGCATTATTTTTGTAATATTTATTATTTTTGAGAAAGTCAAGCAGGGGAGGGACAGAGAGTGAGAGAGAATCTGAAGCCGACTGCAGGCTCTGAGCTGTCAGCACAGAGCCTGACATGGAGCTTGAACTCATGAACCACAAGATCATGACCTGAGCCAAAGACAGATGCTTAACCAACTGAGTCACCCAGGTGCCCTGACAACTCTATACATTATGCTGTGCTCATCACAAGTGCAGCTAAGCTACTATCTGTCTCATTACATTGCTATTACAGTATCAATGACTGTATTCATTATGGTTTGCATTTTATTCCCATGACTTACTCATTTCATACCTGGAAGCCAGTATCTCCCAGTCTCCTTCACCCATTTTGCCCAGTTCCCCCAGCCCCCTCCTCTCTGGCAACCATCTGTCTGTATTTATAGTTCTGATTCTGCTTTTTGTTTATTCATTTTATAAGATTCTACTTATGAGTAGAATCATATGGTATTTGTCTTTCTCAGTCTAATTTCATTTAGCATAATACCCTCAAGATCCAGCGATGTCTCAGAAGGCATGATCTCATCATTTTTATGGCTGTGTAATATTCCATTGTATATATTTCTATATCAACCTTCCCCAGCCATTCATCTATTGATGGACACTTGAGTTGTTCCATATCTTGGCTATTGTAAATAGTGCTGCAATAAACATAGGAGTGCATATTATCTTTTCAAATTAGTGTTTTCATTTTCCCCAGGTAAGTACTCCCCAATTATATGGTATTTCCATTTTTTTTAAATCATTTTTTTTTAATTTTATTTTATTTCTAGGATAGAGAGAGACAGCGTGAACAGGGCAGGGTCAGAGAGAGAGGGAGACACAGACTCCGAAACAGGCTCCAGGCTCTGAGCTGGCAGTCAGCACAGAGCCCGACGCGGGGCTCGAACCCACGAACCGCGAGATCATGACCCAAGCGAAAGCCGGACGCCCAACCGACTAAGCCACCCAGGCGCCCCAACCATTTTTAATTTTTTGAGAAACCGCCATACTGTTTTCCACAGTGGCTGTACCAGTTTACATTCCCAATCAGCAGTGCACAAAGTTCCTTTTCCTCCACATCCTCACCAATACTTGTTTCTTGTCTTCTTGATTTTAGCCAATCTTACAGGTGTGAGGTGATATCTCAGTGTGATTTTGATTAACATTTCCCTGGTGATTAGTGATGTTGAGCATCTTTTCGTGTATCTGTCAGCCATCTGTATGTCGTCTTCGGTGAAATTTCTATTCAGGTCCTCAATTTTTTTTAATCAGATTGTTTTGAGTGTGAGGAGTTCTTTGTATAGTTTAGATATTAACCCTTTATTAGATCTATCATTTGCGATATCTTCTCCCATTCAACATGATGTCTTTTTGTTTTGTTGATGGTTTCTTTTGCTGTGCAAAACCCTTTTATTTTGAGTAGTCCCAATTGTTTGCTTTTGCTTTGGTTTCTCTTAGGAGATATATCTAGGAAAATGCCTCTGTGGCTGGTGTCAGAGAAATTACTGCCTGTCTTCTCTTCTAGGAGTTTTATGGTTTCAGGTCCCACATTTAGGTCTCTAATCCATTTTGATTTTATTTTTATGTGTGGTGTAACAAAGCAGTCTGGTTGTATTCTTTTTTTTTTTTTTAATTAATTAATTAATTAATTTTTTATTTATTTCTAGTAGAGAGAGACAGAGCGAGCAGGGGAGGGTCAGAGAGAGAGGGAGACACAGACTCTGAAACAGGCTCCAGGCTCTGAGCTGGCAGTCAGCACAGAGCCCGACGTGGGGCTCGAACCCACGAACCCAGAGATCATGACCTAAGCGAAAGTCAGACGCTTAACCGACTAAGCCACCCAGGTGCCCCTGTCTAGTTGTATTCTTTTGCATGTAGCTGTCCAGTTTTCGCAGCATCATTTATTGAAAAGACTGTCTTTCCCCCCATTGTATACCATTGCCTCCTTTTTCATAGATTGATTAATTATACAAATGTGAGTTTATTTCTGGCATCTCTATTCTGATCTGTTTATCTTGGTGTCTGTTTCTGCATCAGTACCATACTGTTTTGATGACTGTGGCTTTGTAGTATATCTTGAAATCTGGAATTGTGATACCTCCAGCTTTGTTCATCTTTCTCAAGATTGCTTTTGCTATTCAGGATCTTGTTTGGTTCCGTACAGATTTTAGTAGTATTTGTGCTGGTGCTGTGAAAAATGCTGTTGGTATTTTGATAGAGATTGCATTGAATGTGTAGATTGCTTTGGGTAATGTGGATATTTTGACAATATTAATTCTAATCCATGAGTGTGGAATATCTTTTCATTTGTTTGTGTCATCTTTGACTTCTTTCATCAGTATTTTATAGTTTTCAGAATACAGGTCTTTCACCTCTTTGGTTAAGTTTATTCCTAGGTGTTCTTTGTGCTGCAATTGTAAATGGTATTTTTTAAAAAAAATGGTATTATTAAAAAAATTCAACTTTGTTGTTAATTTATAGAAATGCTACAAATTTCTGGGTACAAATGTTGTATCCTACCATTTCACTGAATTTTTTCTATGTATGGTATCATGTCATCTGCAAATAGTTATAATTTAACTTCTTCTTTACCAATATGGATGCCTTTTATTTCTTTGTCTTATCTGATTGCTTTGGCTAGGACTTCCAGTATTATGTTGAATAAAAGTGGGAGAGTACATCCTTATTTTGTTTCTGACCTTAAAGGGAAAGCTCTCAGCTTTCACCATTCAAGATGATGTTAGCTGTGGGTTTGTCATTTATAGCCCTTATTATGTTGGTGTATGTTCCCTCTAACCTCATTTTTCTAATGTTTGTTTATTTTTGAAAGAGAGAGAGAGCATGAACAGGGGAGGAGCAGAGGAGAGGGAGACACAATCTGAAGCAGCCAGACTCTGAGCTGTCAGCACAGAACCAGACATGGAGCTCACATTCACAAACCACGAGATCATGACCTGAGCCGAAGTCAGACACTTAACGGAGCCCCCAGGTGCCCCCCCACCTCAATTTTTTGAGAGTTTTTATCATGAATAAATGTTAAATCTTGCCAAATGCTTTTTCTGCATCTATTGAGAGGATTATAGGTTTTTTATCCTTTGTTGATATGGTGTATGCTGTTGGCTAATTTGGGAATATTGTACCATCCTTGCACTCCAGGACTAAATTCCACCTGAATGTGATGAATGATTTTTTTATTGTTGTATGTGGCTTGCTAATATTTTGTTGAGGAGTTTTGCATCTTTGTTCATTAGGGATATTGGCTTGTGGTTTTCTTTTACTGTGATGTCTTTGGTTTTGGTATCACAGTAATACTGGCCTTACAGAATGTATTTGGAAGCTTTCCTTCCTTTTCTAATTTTTTGGAATTGTTTGAGGAGAATAGGTATTAAATCTTCTTCAAATATCTCATAAAATTCAATTTTGAATCCATCTGGTCCTGGACTTTTATTTTTTGGTAGTCTTTAAATAACTGATTCGATTTTATTACTTGTGATCAGCCTATTCAGATTTTCTATCTTCCTGGTTCAGTTTTGGAAGATTATATGTTTCTAAGAATTTATCCATTTCTTTTAGGTTTTCCAGTTTGTTGGAATATAATTTTTCACAGTAATCGCTTATTTTTTTGTGTGTTTTTGTGGTATGAGTTGTTACTTCTCCTTTTTCATTTGTAATTTTATTTATTTGGGTCCTTTATCTTTTTTTTTTCTTGATTACTTTGGCTAAGAAATTGAATGTTGTTTATCTTTTGAAAGGACCAGTTCTTTGTTTTATTGATTTTTTTTTCTTTTTTAAGTGTCTGTGTCATTTATTTATGCTTTGCTCTTTATTATTTCCTTTCTTCTACTTACCTCAGCCTTTGTTATTCTTTTTCTAATTCCTTTAGGTTTTTGGTCAGACTATTTGAAATTTTTCTTTTTCCTTGAGGCAGGCCTGTACTGCCATATACTTTGCTCTTAGAATGCTTTTGCTGTGCCTCTGAGATTTTGGACCATTATGTTTCCATTTTCATTTATTTCCATGCTTTTTTAATTTCTTCTTTGATTTCTTCATTGGCCCATTGGTTGTTTAGTATCATGTTGTTTTGTCCCCATGTGTTTGTTTTTTTCTTATGAATTATAACTAGTTTTATACTGTGGTGGTCAGAAGAGATACATGGTTTGATTTCAGCCTTCTTAAATTTACTGAGGCTCATTTTATGGCCTAACATATGATCTGTTTCATGTGCACTTGAAACGAATGTGGATTCTATTGTTTTGGGGTTGAATGTTCTGTATATATCTGTTATGTCCATCTGGTCCAATGTGTCATTCAAAGACTGCTGCTTTATTGAATTTCTGTCTAGATTATCTATCCATTGATGTAAGCAGAGTATTAAAGTCCCCTACATTTGTATTCTCATCGATTTATCTCTTTATGTCCATTAATATTTGCTTTTTGTATTTTGATGTCCAGTGTTGGGTGCATAGATACTTACAGTTGTATCCTCTTGTTGGACTGATCGCTTTATCATTAGGTAATGGCTTTTTTTTTAAATCTCTTGTTAAAATCTTTGTTTTAAAGCCTATTTTGTCTAATATAAGTATTGCTACCCTGGCGTTTTTTGTCCCTTTCATTTGCATGGGGAATATTTTTCAATCCCTTCTCTTTCAGTCTGTATGTGTCTTTACATCTGAGATGAATCTCTTGTAGGCAGCAGATAGATGGGTCTTGTTTATTTTGTTTTTTAGTTCCATTCCACGACTCTGTCCTTAAAAAAAATTTTTTTAATGTTTATTTCTGAGAGAGAGGGACAGACAGAGTGCAAGCGGGGGAGGTGCAGAGAGAGAGAAAAGGAGGCACAGAATCTGAAGCAGGCTCCAGGCTCTGAGCTATCAGCACAGAGCCCAATGCAGGGCTCAAACCCACAGACGGATAGATCCGTTGAGCAGAAGTCGGATGCTCAACCGACTGAGCCACCCAGGCACCAGAATGAACCCAATCACCTCTCTGTCTTTTGACTGGAGTATTTAGGTCATTTACATTTAGAGTAATTATTGATAGTAATGTATCTATTGCCATTTAAAAAAATTTGTTTTCTGGTTGTTTTTGTACTTGTTTCTTCTCTTGGTCCCTTTGTGATTGATAATATCTATAGTGTTTTATTTGCCTTTCTTTCTCTTTATTTTTTGTGTATCTATCATAGGTTTTGGGTTTATGGTAACCATGAGGTTATCGTTTACATCCTAAGTAAATGCCATTCCATGTTAATTTGATGGTCATTTAAGTTCAAACACATTCTTAAAGAGGAAAAAATACATTTTTCTGTTTCCCTCTTCTCTTTTTACTCCCTTCTCCACATTTAAAATATGTGTTGTCATATTTTACATCTTTTTATTTCTTCTTTGACTTATGTCTAATTATGGCCACTTCTTTTCCACTTAAAGAATTTCTTTTAACATTTCTCATAATGTTAATTATGAAATTTTATGATTTAATGGTGATAAACTACTTTATCTTTTTATAAATTACTTTATCTTTAGACTACTTTAATGATGTTATGACTTAATGGTGATAAACTAGTTTATCTTTTGTTTGTCTGGGAAATTTTATCTCTCCTTCAGATCAGAATGATAGCCTTGCCAGGTAGTCTTGATTGTAGGTTTTTTTGCTTTCAGCACTTGGAATGTACTATGCCACTCTCTTCTGGCCTGCACAGTTTCTGCTGAAAAGTCAGCTAATAACTTTATAAGTTTTCCATTGTAGGTAACTGTTTCTTGCTGCTTTTGAGATTCTCTCTTTATCTTTAAACTGTGATGTTTTAATTATTATGTGCTGTGTTGTGGACCTCCTTGAGTTCATCTTGTTTGGAACTCTCTGTGCTGCTTTGACTTGGGAATATCTATTTCCGTCATTAAGGTAGGAAAGTTTTCAGTTATTTCTCTTTTTAAAGTTTACTTATTTATTTTTAATATTTTTAAAACATTGTATTTATTTTTTGGGAGATGGAGAAAGAGAGCAGCATGAGAAGGGAAGGAAAGAAAGAGAGGAGATACAGAATCTCAAGCAGGTTCCAAGCTGTCAGCACAGAGCCTGACGTGGGGCTCAAACCCATAAACCATGAGATCATGATCTGAACCAAAGTCGGTTGCTTAACCAACTGAGCCACCCAGGCACCTTAGTTTGTTTATTTTGAGGGATGGGTGAGAGACAGAATCCCAAGTAGGCTCCATACTCCATGCTGAGCCTGATGTGGGGCATGGTCCCACCACTGTGAAATCATGACTTGAACTGAAATCAATATCAGACACTTAACCAACTGAGCTACTCAGGCACTCCTTCAGTTTTTGTTTCTTTAAATAAGTTTTTACACATTTCTGTCTCCTTCTCGGACCCATATAGTGCAAGTGTTTGTTCACTTGATGTTACCTAAGAGCTCTCTTAACCTCATTAAAAAAAATTTTTTTTCTCCTTTGTTTAGCTTGTTTCCATTACTCTTCCATATTGCTGAAATGTTCCTCTGCATCTTCTAATCTGTTGATTCCCTTTAGTGTTTTCTTACTTCAGTTATTGTATTCTTGAGCTCTGCTTGGTTCTGTTTTTTTTTTTTTTAAGCTTGTTTTTGAGCGCGAGAGAACCAGTGGGACAGGCAGAGAGGGAGACAGAGGATCAGAAGTGGTCTCTGCTGATAGCAGAGAGCCTGATCTGATGCGGGGCTCAAACACACACACTGTGAGATCATGACATGAGCTGAAGTTGGACACTTAACCAAATGAGCATCCCAGGTACAGCCTCTGCTGGGTTCTTTTTAATATTTTTCTGTCTCACTGAGTCCTTCTATTTTTTCCTCCAGTCCAGTAATATCTTTGTAATCATTACTTCAAATTTTTTTTATCAGACATATTGCTTATCTGTTCCATTTGGTCATTTTTCTGGTCCTTTTTCTGAGTTTTTTTTTTTTTTTAAGCATTATTCCTCTGTCTCCCCATTTTGCTTGACTTTCTGTGCTGATTTCTGTGGATTAAGCAAAATAGCTACTTCCTTTAAGTTGAAGGCGTGGTCTCCTCTATGGTGTCCCCTATGTAGATAGTGTGTGCGTTGTGACTTCTGCTCGAGCTGTGGCTGTATACGCTAATTACTTTCATAAACCATGGCTTTTTACAGAAAGGATAAAAAATATAAAATTAAAAAAAGAGTAAAAACTAAAATAAAAAGAATATGACCAAAAAAAAGAAAATAAAAACAAGACCTGACAAATTTTAAAAAGTAAAAGAAATAAAAACCCTACAAAACCATAGCTTGTTTTCTGTACCCCAGCACCACAGGGTAGATAATGTGAGCTTGGGAGTGCTGGGCTTACTGGGGTGGCTTACTCACCATGAGCCGGATGCTGTTCTGGTCTGAACTTAAAAAAAAAAAATTTAAGGTTTACCTACGTGAGAGAGAGAGAGAGAGAGAGAGAGAGACAGTGTGAGTGGGGGAGGGGCAGAGAGAGAGGGAGACACAATCCAAAGCAGGCTCCAGGCTCTGAGCTGCCAGCACAGAGCCCAATGCGGGGTTTAAACCCACAAACCATGAGATCATGACCTGAGCTGAAGTCTGATGCTCAACCGAGCCACCCAGCGCCCACGTTCTGGTCTGAACTTTTACAGTGGAGGGGAAGAGAACCTTCCCAGAGGTCCTCAGCCCATTTAAACCTTTTTTTTCTTGTGTCCCATCATGACCTGGGCTGCTGTGAGCTTCAGGACACTAGGGTTCCTGAGGTCACAAGCTCCCTGTGATGACTAGACTCACCACTTATGATGTCAGGGCCTTCCAATATGGCGTCTGAACCTACCCCTTATGGGCAGCCAGGCCTCGCTCCAGTCCGGGCCCTTCAGGTGGAAGGGAGAGAGCTCCCATAATTCTTCTGCCTTTTAAAAAATTTTGTTTACATTTACTTTTTGAGAGACAGAGGCAGAGCACAAGTGGGGGAGGGCCAGAGAGAGAATGAGACAGAATCCGAAGCAGGCTCCAGGCTCTGAGCTGTCAGCACAGAGCCCGACGTGGGGCTTGAATGCAAACCGTGAGCTCATGACCTGAGCCGAATGCTTAACTGACTGAGCCACCCAGCCTCCTCTGCCCTTTTAAACCGTGGTTCTTTTTCCGTGTTCCAGCATGTGTCTAGGGCTGGTGTGGGCCTATGGACCCTGGGTTCGCTGATGTCACCAGCCCACCGAAACAACCAGACCTGCTTGCCATGGTGGCTGGACTCTTTCCAGTCCAGGCTTCTAAGGGAGGATGGGAATGTAAACCGTGTCATTCTCGGGTCCCTCGGACCCGGAACGCTTTCCTGCAGACTCTTGCTGCTTGGCAGAGTTCTGTGTTGTCTCTTTTATGTGCTAGTTGCTCTCTTAAACCTTTGTTTTTTTCTGTGCCCAAGGACAGAGAGGGACCTGTTCCTAATTTCTCAGTACTGTCCTTCCCCACTGCTGGTCACAGATTTGGGAGTGGGGATTCCCTTTGTGACACATCTCCGCCTCTCTTGCTGGTTTCTTTGCCTTTGGTTGTTTAGTAGCTGTTCAGGCAGCCCTCGATCGTTCTTCAGGAGGAATTGTTCCATTAATGATGTAATTTGGTGTGTTCTGTGGGGGGAGGGGAGTTCAGAGTCCTCCTACGCTGCCATCTTGAATTGGAATTGGACTTCGCAGTGTGAAACCCAAGCTGGGCTGCGTGAGTGACCTTCCCCTTTGTGTCTCTCCCACCCCGTGGCTCCTTCTCCACCCTTGCTGTGGCAAAGAGAGTGAGGCCAAGCCTTTCCCAGGGGCAGGACACCCCTGGGCTGCTCTCTGTGTGGGGTTTGCTCAAGGTCAGAGATGGCTTTAAGGAGATTCTGCAGTGACGTGGATTCTGAGTATTTTTCCTGTGGGAACAAAGTGACGGGCCTGGCTGCCTGATCCCTACCCTCAAACTGTAAGTTCATACAGACTTGCCCTCCCACCACAACTCACTCACCTTCACTCTCTTTTAGCGACTATAGCTCTCCCTCCATGCTTCCAATTCTTAGACATTGATTTGGGGGGTGGGGGGGAGCTTTCACTCTAAAGTCCCTGAAATTTGCTAACTGCCTCCCATTGACTAAACCGAATGCCCTTTTATCAGCATTTGCCCAGCTGATAACCTTGCAGCATTTGCCTCTGTTTAAATATTCTCTTTCCTTGGCCTCTGGGACACTACTTCCTCCTCTTTCTATTGGTGCTTCTTAGGCTTTCCTTTCTGGTTAATTCTCTGGGAGGTGCCAGGTTTCCCCTCTTCCTGTCTTTCAAGCACAAAGGTTTCTTGAGCCCCAGTGCATTTGCACTTGCCTGCTAGACAAGCCCCAACTGGGTATCACGCACACACCTTATACCGAGTACGTCCCCAACTCACTCATCATCTGCCGCAGCCCTGTCCCAGCGCAGACCCTCCCCTGCAGAGCTCATGGTATCGCCCTCCTCTCCTGTGCTAAGCTCAGAACCTTGTCTTTGACTCTTCCCCTCCCCTACCTTAAAGTTTTTATGGCATCTTCCAATAAAATCCATTTGATCTTCCCCTCCCAGTTCAGTCTCTCTGCCCCTGGCTTCTCCTAGCTCTTCTCCTTCCTCCAGTTATCAAGTTCTCTTTCTCCATAGCATCCAACCCAGTACCCATCTCCCCGCTGACTCCTGTCCCAGCTCCCTGTTAGTGGCAGTCAAGGCTGTGCACGTTCAGCCTTATCTTCTACCCCTACCTGTCACCCTGTCCACCCTGTAGTGAAGCTGCCTCTTTACTGGTGGAAGTTTCCGGAATGCACAGTGACAGCACTGTCATTGCGCCTTTCTCTAATACCGTTGCTTCTGCTGGAAAAAGTCTTCACCTATTCTCTCCTCCTCCCACCCCTGAGTCTTTAAATGTGCTTCCAGGCCCGGCTCCAGTTCTGTTTCTTCACATAAGGGGCTCCTCACCTCCCCCGGTTGTAACCCCTCCTCTGGGCTTGTTTGATGACCTTACTCCTGTCCGCGATCACGCACGTCTCGTGCTTCCCATGCACTTGGCCAGCTCGCTCACCTTGTGTCTTCGCAGAAATGGAAGGAAGATGACCTACGGAGCAGCCTCAGGAAGAGACAGCAGAACATCAGGGCTCCTACGGGGTCTCGGAAGCCAAAGCACAAGAGAGTTTTGAGAAGGACGCCGTGAGCCCTTTTGTGGGGCAGTGAAGCCAAGGAGGGTAGAAACAAGTCCTGGGGTCTTGGTCATTTTACCAGGGGAACATGTGATCGTTTTTTTTTTTTTAAATTTTTTAATGTTTTTCATTTATTTCTAGGAGAGAGAGAGCATGAGCAGGGGAGGGTCAGAGAGAGAGGGAGTCACAGACTGAAACAGGCTCTAGGCTCTGAGCTGGCAGTCAGCACAGAGCCCGACGCGGGGCTCGAACCCATGAACCGTGAGATCATGACCCAAGCGAAAGTCGGACGCTCAACCGACTAAGCCACCCAGGCGCCCCCATGTGATCGTTTTTGTGTGTCAGCTTGGTGACGCTGTGGTGCCTGCTTGCCTGGTCAAACACCAAGGCTAGATTTGCTGTGAAGGTGTTTACAGACGTGACTGGCCTTTAACTCTGTGTACTTTGAATAAAGCAGGTCATCCTCCGTAGTGCAGGTGGGCCTCCTCTAACCAGTTGAAGGCCTGAAGAGCAGAGACAGGCTGAAAAGCAGCAAATTGGCCTCAATATTGCAACACAGAAACTGAGTTTTGCAAGGCCTATTGGCCCACTTTGCAGATTTCGGACTCAAGTTTACGCAATCGATTCTTCCCTGGGTTTCCAGGCTGCCCCTCAGATTTCACAGTTCAAGGCCCCCGCATGAGCCAAGTGCTTCAAATAAATCTCTTTATATATTATTGGTTCTGTTTCTTGGAGAATTCCAGCCAATACAGGATGCCTCAAAGCCAGTGTACTGAGACATCTCCCAGGAGTTGAAGAAACAAAGCACGGTATGTGTGTGTGTGTGTGTGTGTGTGTGTGTGTGTGTGTGTGTGTGAGAGAGAGAGAGAGAGAGAGAGAGAGAGAGAGAAAGAGAGAGAGAGGAAGGTGGGAGAGTCGGGGTGGTGAGACTATACGGACAAATGTCAATGAGTCCAGAATTTTTTTTGTTTAAGAAAACTAGCATCTGTAAGTAAAACAGTACGTTTCCAAGGTGAAAAGACTCAGTTTTGCATTAGGTCAGGATGTGGGTCTGTTGTCTTTGTGGCCGAGGCCAGGGGTGTGAGTGGCGGTGACCCGTGGTAAGGGTGAGTGTAGCTCTGTGACACGGGCCAGCTGTGCACACAGCTCTGTGACACTGGCTTCTGCAGGACACTCTCACCAGGAAGCTCAGAGGCAGTAAGTCTGATGGGGGTCAGTGTGTTCTCGGGGGCCCCAGCTCGCTCTTGATCTCCCCACTCTGAATCTACCCTTCCTGACGGCCTGCCCACCCGGTGGCCTTGTATTTTAAGTTCTTTCTCCTGTGGGAACAAAATACAAGTCTGTGCCCCCCGTGTAAGTGGTGTCTGTGAACCTGGTGTGTTACCGGAAATAGGGTTTACAGAGGGTGGCAACTGCTTGTTTTCCCCCTAGGTGTCCGCTGGGCATGAGCTCTTAAGAGCAGAGCGCTTGTCTGTTCTCTTCACCATTTTATTCTAAATGCCAGGCACATAGGAGGCACTCATATACTTGTTCAAGTAATGGTGACTCCATTGGCTCCTAGGTGTTTAACCTCTGGAATTTTCTTGGACAAAGTCTGCTCGTCTATATGGACAGTTTCCCATCCGTCACAACTATCTCAGGCATTGCTTCCTGTAGGAAAGTTTTCTTGGTAAGCTATTTTTTTTTTTAAGTTTATTTTTAAGAGGGAGAGAGAGACTGGGGGAGAGACACAGAGGGAAGGGGAGAGAGAATCCCAAACAGGCTCTGTGCTGTCACCGCAGACGCGGGGCTTGAACTCATGAACTGTGAGATCGTGACCTGAGCAGAAAGACGTTTAACTGACGAAGCCACCCAGGCGTCCTGTTTTTTAACACTTCCATCACTTTATAACTAAACATTTCTCCATCTGCTTAACCACACAATGAACTCTCAGGGCAGATATTTCACGTGGGGGCGTGTCTGCATTTCTAGTGTAACACACAGCACGGGGCGAGGGAGGCTTGACAAATACTGAAGTGAACATTACGGTTTCCAGAGTTTGTCAGATCCCAGAGGACTGCACCAGCGTTAGAGAAATAAAGGCCAGTTTTACACGGACTGGCCCAGGTAGAGTGCTTACAGCAGAGCAATCCGCCACTTCTGTTTGTTACTAGCAGGTGTGAAGTTCATTTCCCTCTGCATCTATGACAGCAACCCAGGCAAAACTGCGAAACTTTGCCTTCTGTCGTCCAACACTCAGGAGTCCGACCCAAATGCCTTCGGGGCTCGGCCAGGTTTACTGACTGAAGGCAAAAGGTAGCTGTGGCTCCAGGCTACAGATGGCAGAGATGGGCGCCAAGAGCTTGGCATGCTGCTGACCGTGACCTGGCGTCAGACACCTTCGGACAGGGCTCCCCGTGAGCTGCCCCGCAGAACCGCGATGACTGCATTTACACACTGCTCGATGCGGGTGGAAGTTAGATTTGCGCGCCCTCTGTTATTCTAGTGTCCCCTCTACACGCTTTAATGTGGGAGAATGACCTGCCTTTACTCTTCAGGACTGAAAGTCACGTGTCACTTGGTGAAGGGATATTTCTTTCTTTCTTTCTTTTTTTAATGTTTTATTTATTTCTAGGAGAGAGATACAGCGTGAGCAGGGGAGGGTCAGAGAGAGAGGGAGTCACAGACTGAAACAGGCTCCAGGCTCTGAGCTGGCAGTCAGCACAGAGCCCGAGGCTCGAACCCACGAACCGCGAGATCATGACCCAAGCAAAAGTCGGACGCTTAACCGACTAAGCCACCCAGGCGCCCCATGTGAAGGGATATTTCAGGTGACCGTAGCCTTGGAAGGGTGCTTATTTCTTTGCTTTGGAATAAATAGAACTTTGCCTTAGGTACGTGAATGTCACGGACTCTGAAGAAGGCCCGCTGTCATAAAAACACACTGGAATTTTATTTATAGACAGAAACTGAGAAATGTATTTAGGTGAATGCTCACCACCTATAAGCAGCTCTTTCACTTTGAAACAAACTACTAGGTCTTGCCACGGAGACAAAAAGGAAGCCTTTTTACATGTGAATTGGTTCCACCCACTGTTCAAAAATGAAACCTCAGTAGGTTAAAACTCTTTAAAATGTCCTCTCCAGCACACCCCACCCCCACACCAAAATCTCTCGTCCCCATTCAGATAGCTAAATTGAAATTTGCCCCTTCTGTGCCACGCCCCATCCCCTACCCCCCATCCCCTTTCCCCCCACCCCTTCCCCTACCCCCCATCCCCTTTCCCCCCACCCCTTCCCCATCCCTGTTACTCTCCAGGAATTTAAGCCATTTCATAAGCAGACTTTGAGCACATCATTTGGACCTGTCTTGTTCTCTTTAATGTAAGCGTTCAAAACTCTCCACTGATAACCCACCAATCAGTGATCCTGCCCCGCGACCTTGACTTAAGTGTGTCTCGTGAGCTTCCCCATGGTCAAAGCTCACATCCCACTCCTGAGCGGAAGCAGCCTCCTCTCTGCCTGTCTGGGCACTAACTAGGGGCTAGTCTGAGGCTCCAGGGCACTGTAGGATGTTTCTGCCTCACATCGTCCCCTCAACCAAGCTGGTGCGCCCATAGAGCACATTTAACATAACCGTAATATTAAGCCATTAAATTTATAAGAACCATTATAGCCTCTGCTCTTCTAACTGGTCTTAAATTTTTCTTGTAATGACCATTTTCTGAAATCGTTTTACATAGTGTTCATAATACTCATAATGTCACATAAAAGGCCATGCATTTCTTATTGAAATGAACTAAATGTCTAAAACTAATTACTAAATTATCCCTTTATTAAAAAAAAATTCCTGAGTAAAATCGGTCATTTGGAATACCACGCTGACACACATTTTAACTGCTTGGAACCAAATAAGAACAATCTCAACATGCTTTGCTTTAGTGTAAAAATCAATTTATTATACAACAATCATACAGAATGCTTTTTATCTGTCTACAAAGAAAAATGGCTTCTCCTGTCTCCCTGTCCACTCCAATCATGATATTATGTTCTTAAGTACTTTCAAAAGAAAACCAAAAAGTGATATCCTTATTTTTCAAGTAAGGAAGACTCTAGAAACATCATAAAATGATACGGAAGTATCAGATTGGTCTCTTACAAAGTGCGGCTCTGCCCATCCCAGTCAGTATCGTTTGCCTCACAAAGAAAAAAAAGTACCTCTGACGGGTATAGGGAGGGCCTTGTCTTTCAATAAGCCTACTGGATTGTTCAATATATAATTTTGATGGGTTGAAAATGCCTCTTCATTTCCATTTAACATTCCATTTTATTTTAAAAAATTGGAATTTTAAAGATGTGCTTATAGTATTAAATATTTTCATTCTTAGGAGTAAAAGAAAATTCGGGCACAAAAAGTTTGTTTCTTATTAACAGGTTACAGAGGTTTTTTTTTTCCCCCTGGTTTTAGGAAAATCACATTAAATGTAGACATTTTGCTTTTTTGAAAATTCCGACACACTTAAAGACAGGTTAGAATATTTACCTGATTGAGTTTCTGCGGCTAAGATTTCCTAGCTCTGTGCGTTTGTATCAGCCCTTGACTGGTTTAAGGCTAGAAGCGCTTGATCAGGTTCACCAGGATGAAACACCCAACGGGAAACCGCGTCCTGAAACCTCTAGGTTGAGCTTGAAAGTGCAAACGACCCACGTTTCCCCCTTTGGGCTCAGAGGTTTCCAACTGCCTCGTACCTAACAGCTGTTTGCCTCTGTCGCTCTGCCCAAAGCCGACTGCCGGCCGTGAGGGCACCGAGCATGCAGGTGCCGAGTGGGCGCTGAGACTTGGGGCCTCACGGACATTTGAGAAGCAGCTGCGGACGCCGGGTGACCGGTGAGGTGTGGCTTCTCTCCGGGTCTCGTTTTTACCTGGAATGCACTTTGGTGGCAGATTTCAGCCCTTGTGTGGGACCCAGGCCTGAACTGGCGTCCACGTGCTCCGAGGAGCTGTCCCCTTCGGCCAGCTGGTGTTTCGTCCCAGCCGCGCGACAAGGGAAGTGCCTGGCCTGGCCCCTGGGTCGAAACGAGCTTCCGGGAGGGGACAATACTCGTTCACAACACGGTCAGGGTGGGGTGGGAGGAAGTGGGGGTGAAGCACCCTAGAAAAATTAGTTTTAGGAAACTTAGAAAAATAAATCCAAGAGCCAGTGGGTGTCTGTTCAGTAAAGATGGACCAAATGCCCCCAAGTTACACGCACAAATGTGCACAGCGCGTTTCGCGCGGGGGTCGGCTGAGGTCAGTCACCTTCGGCAGAGCGGGCGGGGTCCCGAGCGCAGCGGACGCGAGCGAAGACCAACCGGGAGGGGCCTCTGTCGGTGTCCCTGTGCGGCTGCGCCCGAGTCCGCGCTCTTTTCTAAGCAGGGAAAATAAATGGTTTTCAGACGAGAAAGCAGGGGGGCACCAAGGACAGGAAGGCGCTGCCACAGAGCCTGGGGGCGGGGGGCGGGGACGCTGCCTCTCCGGCACCCCCGCGTTTGACCTCAGGCTTATTCTAGAGGGAAGACCGGAAAGAAAAGGTGCCCAAGCTGCCAAGTCTTAGTTTCACAGGGTATAAAGCTTCCTCACGTTTTCAAAAAATAGTTTCCGTTCTTGGTGCAATTTAGCAGTGAAAGTCCGATACTAAGGGAGGAAAAAAATATAATGTTTTCCTCCACTTTTGTGCTCGTTCCCAGGAGCACTCGTGCTACCTGGGCAGGGATAGGACATGTTGGGTTTGGCCAAATTGGCACTTGTCACTGTGGCTCGTTGCCGGCCCACAGCTCGACGCTGGAATCTGTCCACAGTCCTCTTTTTCTTCCTATTTTCAAAAACTTAGCCTGCAAAGAGTGGCAGCAGGTTATCTGGGGATAATACTCACAAGAGCAGACAAATTCAGTGTCTACTTTGCCCCAACTGCTCTGATTTATAAATATTCCAGTGGCTTATTCTTCTAAGGAGAAAGGAAGATTGCTTGATCAGAAACAGGCAGCCAGATTTAGATCCTGCTTTTAAAACTGAGCATGGTGACCATTTACACCCAAAACTAGGGTATTTGACACAGGGGGTGGCCAGGACTGCATGAATAGTTAAGGAAACCAAATTAAAAGTGAGAAACGGCTCCTATCCGAAGCCCCTGAGCTAGGAGGATTTGGCAGAGTTTTTCTTCTTAGGGGAAAAAAAAAGTCATCGTCACGATAAAATACAAATTTCATTACCGTGTCACTGAGTTGAGACTTAGTGTAGGAATTTGACAGACTCTACCTTAAGAGAAAAAGTTGTGCTAGATTTTCCTGTCTTCCGTTTACAATCCATGTTCATATTTTCTGGGGTCGGGTCCTGATGGAACAAATGGACTGATTCCGCACTGGCAAATACTGCTCAACACAGATTAAGACGTACCCTGTAGTTAGAAAGGTAATTGACATTTTGATTTCAACATTTCAATCTAAATAAGACTTTTTATTTGAAGACTGGCTTCGGAAAACAAGGCTCCAGGAGTCCTGGCCTTGTATGAGTCTAAGGCATAAAGACGGCGGTTCTGGGGAGGGGTCAGTCGGGGGTGGAGGACACAGGAGCCGCACCAGGTCTGAGGTCTACAGAGTTCGGTGTTCGAGGTGGCGCGTGTGTTGACGGAAGCATTCAGTTAACAGATTAACCTAATAGCAATATATTAATACATTCCGGGTACAAATGACTTATGAACTCAAAAGAAATTAGTTTACGCTAAAACATATATAACTTTCAATTCAGTCTTTGCTTTAAAACAAGCGAATCTGTGAGGCTATTATATATGCTTTGTCTGTGACTCGATGTTTATTGTGCTTTCTTGCTTATCACCCCGTTCGTTGCAGTGAAGCAGGCTTTGGAGAAACCGTTCTTAACTTCTTTCCCTGAAGGTGACTCTTCTGTAGTTTTCTTCACTGGCTTTTTCCGGTACGTCTGCGGGATGTATAGATTTTGAAGGGGGGGAGAAAAAGGATTCTTGAATAAGACTTTGTCTCTGACATGGCATATAACCTAAAACAGTTCATGATTTTATTGGGTATTGGACCGGTAAGAATTTTTTTTTTTAGTTTATCTATTTTGAGAGAGGGAGTATAAGTAGGGGAGGGGCCTGGAGAATCCCAAGGAAGCTCCACACTGACAGCGTGGAGCCCGACGTGGGGCCTGAACTCATGAACTGTGAGATCATGACCTGAGTTGAAATCAAGAGTCGGATGCTTAACTGACTGAGCCACCCAGGCCTCCAGCCAAATAAGAATTTCTGTATGACAGGGGCGCCTGGGTGGCTCAGTCAGTTGGGCCTCCGACTTCGGCTCAGGTCATGACCTCACGGTTCGAGCCCCACGTCGGGCTCTGTGCTGACAGCTAGCTCAGAGCCTGGAGCCTGTTTCAGATTCTGTGTCTCCTCTCTCTGCTCCTCCCCTGCTCACCCTGTCTCTATCTCTCTCTCTCAAAAATAACTATTAAAAAAAAAACATTTAAAAAGAAGAATTTCTGTATGACAATTTTTAAGGTAATGGTTAAAAATAGGGGAAAACCCAAGACAGATTTGAATGAATTCCAGTGAAAGGTTGTTTCTTTCACCTAATCTACACTGGTTCGGAGTCCTGTATTACTGGATTGGCATTCAAATTATTCTGCATCAGTTGCTTACTTGCAGTTCCTAAAAATTAGATCCTTTCCAATTCAAGTTGAAAAAAGTGCTGTTACTTTAAAAGCACCAGGATCCAGGATTCTGGCATTATTTGGGCTTTGGCATATCCATCCTATTTTGTCTAAATACCTGATTTTGTCTCATTTTTATTTTTACTTCTTTAAGCACTGGTATTAACAAGGGTCAAGACTGCAATTACATACTGAACTCTGAATGGGTAAGATTCAGTGTAAACCAATAAGTAGGGTCAAAGTTTTGAGCACCCACAGCCCACCTTGCTGACGACATGCTCTTCCTCAAGTTCAACACCAAGTGCCAAGTCTACTCACTCAGCTTTCCTGTAACAGTTTTGCTGTGGGGTGTGTTTTGGGGTGTTTTTTTTTGTTTTTTGTTTTTTTTTTTGGTGGCTTTGTTTGGCTCCATCAATGGTTATTTCTTCAGAAATTCGCAAAGGAAACTTCTCTCTCTTATAAAAGACAAAGCCTAGGCCAGTCCAATTTCAGAAACACTGGGGCTGAAAAGGCTGTCAGCGGTTCAGGGTCTCACAGTGGTACTTTGTAAGAAGCCACCGGGGGTTAACCTTTAGCAAATGCAAACTCAAAAAAGAAGCATTTGTTGTCTAAAGAAAGAAATACTTGATCTCAATTTCAGAAGTACTGTTTTGAATATAAATATGTTCTCATCTTTTCTTCATGAAGCTTACTTTCGATCTCCCCAGCCCACAAAGGAGAGCGATTTAAAATCTACCACCACCTGGGGCCTGCACCCGCTCCGCCTTCTCCCGCCTGCGTCAGTGTTTGAATTAATGGAGTTGCTTTGACGTTGCGTTTTGAAGCTCTGTTCCATTTCAATTGTTGATTGAAAAGAAAATGACGCTCAGTAAAGAAAAAGCCAATGTGACCTTTCCACGGTGGCTTGCCTTAAAAGAATTTTTTCCAGATACTGAGTTTACAACATCACTGTGGTGACAATAGAAACACATTTTTTAATATGAAATTCATTTAGTCTGTTTTTCTCCATTTATATAGAGTTCCTGGATTCAGATATAAGACTCTTGTTTCATGTATGTGCCCCATGTTACCAGTGTGTGACTTTATTAGACTTTGTATGCATGCACTGAAAAATGTTTAATGAAATGCCCACTAGGCTGTTCACGGTGGTTTTCCTTCAAGGGGAGGGCAGTTAGGAGTCGCACTGCTGACTCTGGGAGCCTCCATCACCAACAGGCATGTGCCATTGGGTTTCCTTGGCCAAAGTACACACTGACGTGAGGCGAGAGTGCCGTCGGCTACACGTTTCGCCCCTGAAGACCTACAGTTTGCTTACCTGAACGTAAAAATTTAGGAAGAGGATGACTAACGTGAGCATGTAGGAAGACTGGAAGATGAGACAGCCGAAGGGGAAGCCGCAGGGTTTCACCACCGCGCTCAGCGTGTGTGTGATGGTGAGCACGAACTGCACCTGCGGGGGTGGCAGGGAGGTGTCACTGGGGGGTGGCTGGGCCATGCAACACGCCACGTGGAAATATTAAACATTTAGAAATCGACTTCTATCACTCCCTAGGTTTTGCAGGAAGAAAACAAAATCACAGAAGCAGCCCACTATCCTACCCAGAAAGTTTACTTGAAACATACTAGTCAGTATATATAATCGCCTGTTCGTTTTCTCATGGAGGAGTAGCAGGTGAACTTATTTAGATACAAATGAATCTTAAAATTAAGATTCTGTGTTTTAATCAATTAACGAATGTCTTAAGTGTCTGTGTTAAATCACTGGCACTTCAAAGCAAGGGCTAAGGTAACTGTATACACAAAGGCCATTTCAACACACTAGGATGAATCCTTAAAAGGTTTTTTTTTAGAGAGAAATAGGCAGCCTCCTCGCACACGGCAAAGCCTCTGTGTACGGGGACAGGTTACTCCCCTCCATGAGAATATTCGATGCTTCACAGGGAGAGGAGCTGAACCAGGGGATAACATACCAGTTGAGCCTGCGTGAGGTATTTCTTCCACCACAGATACTTGTGCATAGACGGAAATACAGAAAGGCCGTAGTAGGAGTACATGAGAATGTGGATAAAACTGTTCAGTGTGGGTCCAAAGAAACCTGTGAAAGTACAGGAGAAAGATTACCGTTCATTCTTCATCGGGTGAGACGGATTCTCCCCGTGCAGCACAACCGAAGGCGACTCACGACGGCGGGACTATCCTCGACCAGCATCCACGCGGGTGAGTTCACCCTCGCTTCTGTGCTCTTACTCCGGGATTCCGCAGAAGTCACCGGGACAGGACGAAACTGGATGCTTTCTCAGTCAGGGTGCCAACCAAACAGGTAAGTCCTGATCTGCAAAGGCTTTCCTGTCTCCTAAACTCTCGGTACTACCAAGTAATCAGGGAGAAATCGAAACGCTAGCTTCAAACTGACGGCAGAACTCCTTTGAAAGAGACGCGTCTCTGCTTTCGCTACGCCTCTGATGAGTCATTTTGACTGGAAAGAGGGCTGAACAAGGTGCCGAAGAGTCCAGCATGTTAGGCTGCTCTTTAAACTTAATAAATCCTTCGTGCAAGGGACCTAGAAGCAGGAGAGCGAGGCTCTCTCTTCAGACGAGAAGGCTGGGACAGAAGCGGGACTGGCCGGTGGGGCTGCCGAGTGGCCGGACCGTCCCATGGACCCTAGGACGAGGACTACCTAAAGTCCAATGTAGGACATTTTGCTGTGCTAGCTTGTGCCTATCACTCCCCTGCGCCAGCCACCACCTTCATGGAGTCCCTGTAGCTGCCACCAATGTAGGCGAATAGTGTCTCAGGAAACCAAAGGGAAAAGAGCGAAGTTCCATGTTGCTCCACTGAGAAGCAATAGGATTTAGTTGAAGGGGTGAGGTGTCAAGAGACAGATTACTTGTTGGAAACTGGGAACCCACTCTTGTGAGGAGGAGATCAATCAAGATAGGCAGAGTGCTTACAACAGTGCCCGGCAACGTGAACGCACTTCTGTTATGCTGGGATCCAGAGGGCTGGTCTGTGGGCCCTCGGCCCTGCGGTGGGAGGGGCTGTTGGACTAGAGGAAGCCTATTAGCTATGTCCCCTTAGATACATTAGTTTTCGTTTGTAAATTTTGATTTTGTCACCTGGGAAATGGGCATGACAATGATTAGCTCTCTGGGTGGTGACAGGATTGACTGCATATGCTATATAACCGACAAGTACTGTGCCTACACTGGTGAATGAATTTAAACTCTCCTGCCTGGTTTTCTGCCTCTAGATCAGTCTGGTTAGATACATGCAAATCAATGAATAAGAAACGGGCGTCTGGGTGGCTTAGTCAGTTAAATGTCCAACTTCAGCTCAGGTCATGATCTCATGGTTCATGGGCTTGGGCCCAGCGTCAGACTCCGTGATGAAAGCTCAGAGCCTGGAGCCTGCTTCGGATTTTGTATCTCCATCTCTCTCTGTCCCTCCCCTGCTTGTGTTTTCTCTCAAAAATAAACATTAAAAAAAAAACACACAAAAAAACAAAAAAACACCAGCATCTAGTAAGTCCTCAGCAAATTCTGGCTGGAATTACTGGTTATAGCAGTATTTCTTTACTCACTTGAATTTTTCATTACCATGCATTAATGGGATATGATTTTTGTAATATTTTAGGTTGACTAAAAATAGTCATACACAGCATCTTATCTAGAGGAATCCCATGTCTTTTACACGGGGATTATGTGAGACAGGTTTAGATGCTTAGTGATTTGTGATGAAATTGTCGACAATCACAAAACATACTTAACCTTGATAATTCTTTGATGTTGGTTACGGCCTGTATATTGATGACAGTATGAGTCTATCATAGTTTTAATAATTAAACTCAAGAAACCAGATTTGGTCCAGGAGAGCTATAAAATAAAAACATCTTTCTGACCACTGCATCCCTAGCACTTTCCTTCTTCACACTCTGGTTTTAATTTGCATCTTCATAGTCACTGATAAAGTCCAAATATCCTCGACATTTTCTTTTATTAAGTTTATTTAACTTAATAAAGGAGGGAGGGAGAGAGAATCCCAAGCAGGCTCCACAATGTCAGTGTAGAGCCCGACGTGAAGCTCGATCCCACAAACCGTGAGATCGTGATTGGACGCTGAACTGACTGAGCCCGCACCCCTCTCCTTGAAATTTAAAACAGTATCTCTACGATCCCCAAATCATTTTGACTTAAGTTTTACCTGTTCTAAGTTTTCAAAGAAGATTCTTAAATTTGGGGATATAAGACAATCACATAGAAAGTACCACTGTCTCCAGTGCCGGTCATAAGGGACCCATTAGTGACTGTGAAATCAATGTGGTGAGAGTTGTCATCAGCTTTTTGAAAAAGCGCAACAGAATTAGTGAAACATCAACAACCCAAAGTGCATCAGAGAGTTAAGGTAAATATTCCCTGAATTTCTGTTCCATACAAGAGACTGGGATATAAGACGTATTGTAGTTCTCAGTTAAAGCAAATATTGAAAGCCACCCAGAGATGCGACCTTAACTTTTCAGAATGGAAAAAAAGTCCACTCTATAGGACAGCCAAGTGATGACTGTGGAAGGTGCTGGATTTATTTCGACAGGAGTCCTTCAGCCTCTGGTGCTAGAGTAAAATCCCTCCAGCTGGGGGACGTGCTTCTGGCCCGCAGACATTTGGTGCAAGGGAAAAGATGTATTTTCAAAATTTAAGGTAATGCTGGGAGTTTGCAGGAATGAAAGACCAGAAGCAAACCGGCCACGGGCAAACCCGCGCTGCCCGTGAGCCCCCCTCTTCTCGGTCCTGATGCACGTGAATCTTCAACACAAGGTACTCACTAGAGGCCTCACTAGATCAATGGCATGGAACTGAAACATCAACAAAATAACTTACTTTGCCCACAAGGTATCCAGTTCAAAACACACCACCAGATGTTAAACATGGAGGCATGATGGTATACATGAAGAAAAGTAATCTGACTGGTTTTTTTCCGCAAAACAAAGAAAATGGTGTCCAGGAACTCTATTAATTTGGAGAAGTAGTACCACCACAGCACCTTGGCAACCTGAAAGAATGTTACAACAGGAAGAGGTAAAGGTGAGCATGGAAACGCTCCCATTGGCTGCCCTCTGACCCCTCGGGAGCCCGTGAGATGCAGCTCCCTCCCAGGCCATCAGAGAAGCACCTTGCTGGCACCTCTGCCTCAGTTTCTCCTTACCCCCAGCTGCCCACTCCACTCCCCCAACACACATCATCTGATCAGGTTCCTCCTCTGCTCCTGCGGAACACAGGCTCTTTCTCTGGCCTGCGCTGGCGGATAGTTCTAGCACCGTCTCTGGGCGCGGTCAAGACCCCCAGCTTCCAGCACTCACTGCCATCCATGCCTGGGCCTCCTAACACTCTTCTCCTCGCATCCACCCCCCTTTCCTACCGCACGCCTGGCATCCTTGAGAACACCCTTCAATGCCTCCCTTTCCTCTGGAACTCTCCCTAACCCTCTCCTCGCTTTTCTCAGGCCTAGCCAGTGGCGCCTTCATTTGCATTTGGAAATTTCTTTATGCCTCTGCTTTCAGTGACCATGCCGGTGGGAGTGGTGAGGGTTATGCAGCAGAGGGCAAATCTTGCAAGGCAGGGACTGTCTCATCTTTGCTCAGAGCTTAGCACTTAACAGATCACTACTGTCTGTTACACCAGGTTTTCATTTTTCCCTAGTCCCCTGATGTGCACATGTTTCATCTCTTCGCTGTGCTAGTGCCCAGGCGTGGTCTGTAAGTGGAAGACTACTTCTTTCGTGCCTCCTCCTCCTGGATTTAAAATGCAGATGCTTCTAGGTGTTGTATGTAGTGTCGAATCACTGCATGGTATGCCTGAGGCTAATATTACACTGTGTGTCAGCCAACTGGAACTTAAATAAAAACTTAAAAAAATCAAGATGCTCTTCCTCATCACTGAAGTGGTAGGTCTGGATTCCTACTTCCTTTCCCTCCTGAGCCCTTTACAAAGTCTTGGCCACAGGGAACTACTTTAATGGCGCTGTGTTTTTAGCACTAACATTTAGACTTATGAGGACAGTGTGTGTAAGAGGAACTCGGAAGTTAGAATATCTATGTTCTACTGTCTGCCTGCCAAGAAGATAAGAAGGTGTGCTGGCTTCCCTGCTAATGTTTAAGAGTATAACTGAACTTCGCAGATATTAAGCCAAATACAAATGTAAAATGGCAATAACCTTTGGAGAACTGTATGGTAGCCCAAAGTGTGCTGCTCTGTGATAATACATTAGAAATAAAATGGGTGCAGAGAAATCTACATATATACTTTTTTGTATCATAGCTTTAAAGATTTTTAAAATGGATTTAAAAATGTGCGTCTAACTATTAAAGATTTCCATTAAAAGGTTTCTGCTACCTAATAAGCATGTTTTTAGTTATGGGAATTTTCAAACATCCATAAACGTGAGGACGGGAAGTATGAAGAAGCTGTGCTCCCTATCTCTAAACTTCAGGACTTTCAATAGGATTTCAATCTGTTGGATCAATTCTGTTCCTCAACATTTTTTAGGGGGTACAGAGCATATTATAAGCAAATGCAAGGTATTTTATCTATAAAAACTGACGGAGAGGAAGGAAACTTACTTTTAACATAACCACCATGTCATTAGCTAATAAAATTAAGGACTCCTTAATATCTACCAGTAGCTTCAATCCATGTTCAAATGTGTCTTTAAAATGTCTTTTGAAAACTGATTTAAATCCGGATGCAACCAAGGTCCAGCTTGTGCTGATTTGATAACGTTTATTAGTCTCTTCTAATCAGTAACAGTCCCCTTTCCCTGCTTCCCCTCTTCCCATGTCTTTTCTTCACAAAACTGGATTGGCTGTTGCCTAGAATTCCTAATATTGTGGATTCCTGGTGTTTAACTTCTCTATGGCCCACGTTTTCTGTAATGAGCCATTACATTTAGAGGCTTGATGGACTGGGACTTAGGGGATTTGGCAGGAGCTCGGGGTCCGTGGCCCTGTGTACGTCCTGGTGCATCACGCTCAGAGCGCACATCGTTTCTGGTCGGCCTGCAGACATGCGTGGACAGAGTCTAGGTGTTAACAGCTGATCCAGTTACTATGAAGGTTCCATTCAACGTTCACCCAACAGTTGTATCACTTATGGCTGACGGCCAAAGAGAGCCACGATTTCACTAGGAGTTGCAGAAGGGTGATTTTCTAGTTCTCTCGTTACTTACGCACTTTTCTATAGAGAAGAGCTCTTTCTCTTCCTCTGTTTGGAAACTCACATGTGAAAAGCAAAGACCAATGTTTGACTCTTTCCCTTTAACTTTTCCCCTAGAATGAGTTGGTGTTCTAGCAATCTTCAGAGGGCAACAATGTGTTTTTCATATCATTTTAGCTCATCGGTTTTTACTAAATTTAGTATGTTTCAACCCATTGCAGTCAGTATTCTTTTTGAATTGTCCCATCTTGCAAACTGCGAGTCCCTTCAAGAGGGCTCGTAGGTCTTTTTGTCATGACCTGAGTAGTTTGGACACGTTACGTGCTTTCTGTCACAAGATATCCTCAATTCTGCTTATACACATTCCCCACCCCAACCCGGGAATTGGCCAATTTTCTAAGAACCCTAATCCCTTCTGGTGGAAAATTATATTTAGAAGGCACAATCTGGGTATTCACTGCTCACTGCACTGGGCTGTCAGCGACTAACTAGGCCTTTTCTGTAGATAGAGCTAAATAACACATTTGTTTTTAGAAAGAATAAAGTCAATTCTGATATTTCCAATTTGAATCTATGATCCGTGTTCATTTAACTTTTTAATTGGTATCTCCTTTTTACATCTCAAATACGAGTTGTAATGATATTAACACTATTTTATACTATATACTTCATCCTACGGTGTAACTTCAACAGTCTCAAAAAAGCAACACCAGTATTTTTATTAATAGCAACCAAAAAAATTACTGAATAACGGTTAAGATATATCCCCAGAGGGATGTTCAGTCAAAACACCGTGTTTTAAAGTCACTTAGAATAATTCTCTGGGTGGTTAGGTCACCAATTTAATACATGGGTATATTCATTTCTTTGAGTTTCCAAGGTTTGGGAGGAAGGCTAACCTTGCTTTCTTTTTAAACTTGATTTTGTTTGGGGCGCCTGGGTGGCTTAGTCGGTTAAGCATCCGACTTTCGCTTAGGTCATGATCTTGCGGTTCGTGGGTTCGAGCCCTGCGTGGGGCTCTGTGCTGACTGCCAGCTCAGAGCCTGGAGCCTGTTTCAGTCTGTGACTCCCTCTCTCTGACCCTCCCCTGCTCACGCTGTCTCTCTCTCTCTCTCCCAGAAATAAATAAAACATTAAAAAAAAAAAAAAAAAACCCTTGATTTTGTTTCATATAATGTAAAACACTTAATGTTTCCAAAATCAAGTATGACACAAGGTGCATTCAATTCAGAGACTTCTAACTTCCATCCCTATCGCCTCTGCCTAGTTCCTTCGCCCAAAAGGAAACACTTTGTTAGGTTTTGGTTTATTCTCCCTTGGTGTCTTTTTAAAAACATTAGCGCGTGCACACACACATATATTCATATCACTTCTCTCACAAAAGGTACTATATTATAAACACGGTCTACAAGTTGTTTTTGTTTTTTGCTTTTTTAATGGAGATAACGTCCCAGAGATTACTCTGTAACAGCACAGAGATCCTCGTCGTTCCGTTTTGCAAAAGGGACCGTTCCCGGATGGACGTGCCACGGTCCCTGCCATCAGCACCCCACAGCTGGACGTGTGAAAAACGTTTTTGTTACCAAGTATCTATCAGAACAGGCCTCCCTTTCTAATGTAATCCCAGGCCTACGCTCACATCTGAAAGGAGAAGGCCTCCCCCGCCTTTTCTAAGAGAGATGGTTACAGACGGTCGATTAGCTTCTCAGGACTCACCCGGACATCGGCTTCCCCTGCACTGGTGAGATTCTGACACTGTAAATTGTAGCCTCCTTCCCAACTGGAGAGAACAAGCTACCAAAGAAACAAAGGGGGAAAAATTAATACTAACATTTGGAAGAGAACCAGGTTTTCTATTCATGTTTTTGACTGGCATCTGTCTGTTCAAGGTCTGAGTAGAAACTTCCCAGCATTTGACTTTCTCAACCCTGTCCTCAAACACGTTATCAGCGGAAATAATTCTTGCTGTTGAAGAGATACCAACAGTTGTATTCTTCAATTGGTATAATTTACTTCTGAACTTTACGTTGGTCCAAAATAAGAGTTATCATTTGAGTAACAGATTCTTTTATGTAAGGAATATCTAGCCCTGTGTTTCCACAGGTCAAAGGTAGAATTAAATGTAAACAAGTGTGAAAACTACACTAAAATGTTAATACCTTAGATTGGTTTGTATTTATCTTAGTTGATCATTCCATAATTGTGTCCATAGTTATTATTACCATTTTACAGATGTGAAAACCAGGGCTCGAAAGTTCTTAAATCATTTTCTTCACTGTATTTGTGCTACTTGGTAATCAATCATTTGTGTGATTATAAATGATTAATATTTATATCCTTCATTGTGTTCCAAAACCAAAAGTACCCATAAAGATCTGTGTGTTATTTGCTCATCTTTGAATCCACCATTCCTTGCCCAATGCCCAGCACATAGAAAGCATGTAATAAATTATGGACAATAAGCTTTTCATACTTTGTGGAAAATTCCACCAAAGACGTTCTCTCTCCCTTCCTTCCGGATATTATTGCAAAAGCTTAAAATTCTAAAATACAAAGCATGTACATAAGGTATTTTTTCCCCTCATCACATTTTATTTATGGGAAAAAGTTTAACTTTTCCGACTTCAGGAATAGGAGGTAGTCATGTACAATTGCTGACTGGAAAATATCTCTAGATATGAAAAGAAACCTATATATCTGACAAGTTTGCCAAGGACTTTTGCATATTTGATATTTGTGTATCTTATTAAATGATCACCATGATGAGTCTAGTTAATGCGTTAGGGAAAGTATGCAAAGGCCTAGTACTTGTAGCTGCTCAGCAGAGACGGGTAAAGGTACGCTCTGTAGAGAAAGGCATATACAGAGTAGGGAGCAGTGAGATGTTAAAACTGAATGCCGAAAACAGTTGAACAACTAAAAAGCACTTCTAGGTTATTTAAAACTACCTGATGATTTAAAATCTAAACAGAATTAAGCAGCTGCGCTATGAGAGGTGCTCTCTGCTTTGCTCGGAATTGTAGCTCATCCCCCCGCGGGCTGGGCCGGCAGGAGCCCCCCCTCCTGGGTGCTGAAGGAAGGAAATCAGGCTGTCGAGCCTTAGGAGGTGTAGGCTAACTCGCTCCAAAATAGGTCTAGAATCCCTCCGCTTCTCCCTGTTTCGCCAGCACCTCAGTCCGGGCCACCAGCTCCTGTGACGGCGGCGCTCCAATGGTCTCCTGGACTCTCGTCCCCTCGTCCCCCAACTCACTGTCCTAGTCTGTTCTCCACGTAGCGGACACAAGGACCTATCCGAGAAGGAAGATGGATCGCTCCCCTCATTAAAATCCCGCAGAGGCCTGCCATTAGACTCAGAACAAAAGCCAAACTCTTCACGAGGCCCTCTCTGATCTGTCACCTCTCCGCCTCGTCGTGAATCACCCCCTCCGCTGGCCGCGGTGTTCCGGCTGCCCTGCTTTATGGTCTTGGAACATTCCAAGCTTGTTCCTGCCTCAAGGCCTTTACATTTGCTGCTGGTTCTGCATGAACACAGCTTCTTCAGATCTTTATCTGCTTGATTTCTGCTCACATATCACAGCCTCAGCGAGGCCTTCCTGCCCCACCACCAGCCCAGCACTGGCCAGCGCTGCACAGGGTAAGGGCAGAGTTGTAGAACCTAGAATAGGATCTGACGCACTGCAGAAACTCCACGCATACTCATTGAAAGAATCTAAATTTTGGCAGTACCTTCCTGGCCCCAGCAAACATGTGAACTGCACTTAACAGGTGAGCAAGGTTCCATCAACCAATCATCAACTGGTGGCTGTTACACGTACTCCCAAAGTGTCTAGGACCTTATGCCTGCCCTGGAAGAAGCTATGACCAGAGGAGACGAGGAGCCAATCAACAGTAGTGGCTTTGAACCAAGAGCTACAGGAGTGTGAGAAGAGCAACAGTGAATAAACCAAGGATAAGAATTGTAGTAGGGAAGGGGCTAAGTACCGGCGGTCTCCCTAAAAAGGCACAGAAGCCATTTATTTGTCCAAATGCTACTGTTCTTATTCCTGTTAATGGTGAATAATATTCACTTTAATATTTACACAGCATTTTCCTATTTATGAACTCCTACTGTGTACTAGTCTGTGAGCCTTTCAAGTACAAAAATCACGTTACCCATCTTAATCTTAATATCTCCTTGGCTGAGTATACAATTCACAGCACCTAGTGGGTGCTCACAGAATGCTGACTGAACAGAACTGACTGATCCTTCTAGCAGATTCAGGAGTTAAGTAGAACAAGTACCATATCTCCATTTTTTTTTTTTTATGTTTATTTTGACAGCATGCACACAAGCAGGGAAGGGGTAGAGAGAGAGGGAGACAGAATCTGAAGCTGGCTCCAGGCTCTGAGCTGTCAGCACAGAGCCCAACGTGGGGCTGGAACCCATGAGTGGTGAGATTGTGACCTGAGCCGAAGTCAGACACTTAACTGACTGAGCCACCCAGGCGCCCCCGTATCTCCATTTTAAAGACAAGTCACGTAAGGGTCAGAGAGCCTAACTAATTGCACGAGACTTAGAGAGAGAGTGACTCCTGCATTCACATCTTCTGAGTCCACCACACCGACGCATCCAGCAAGTTAATTAGGGCTTCCGGTGTGGTCAGACATTCGGGCTGCCCTTCTGACAGCAGGTGCTGCTGCTGAAAACAATCCAAGGAAGAATACCCTTCCTTTGTTTCTTCCCCAAGAAAGTAACCCTGTCAATTACTATCTTGCAAGCTCATCTAGTGAACTAAGATTTACCTAGTTGAAAACCTACATAAAAACCCCCCTTTCAGAGTCAGGGAACTCAGGATCACTGATACGACAGCGCTGGAGGAGGGGCTTTCCTGACCCTGAGTTCCATCTGCACTCCAGTCACGGAACTGTGGGCGTCGGAGCTGTCACGTAAAGTAACGGTTTTTAAGCGTTCTCAGAATGGTGCGCAGCAGCGAAACGCACAGACCGGAACTCTGTGGCTGAGAGGATCTATATTTTACACGCGGATTTATCCTCTTTTAGAATTCGAGGACCGGGAAGGCCACTAGACTTGTGCCACTGTCAGTCACCTGTCACTGACAGGAGTGATTTTAGCCCGTTCCCTTAGAAAGGTTCTGTCCTGTTTTTGTTTCCCCTCCTCCTGAGGCTGCTCGCTGGAGGAGGTTTATTTGGCTCTCGGAGACCTTCCTTTGTGGCAGGCAGAGTGAACAGGCTTCGGCTGTACAGACAGTGCAATTGTTACTTGTTCTCGTAAAACGACTTGGGTTTGGCACGTTACAAAGGGAGGGGCGATGCATGACGTAACGAGGGCAGCAGGAGCGGGGCTCCACGGTCTGTCCTGAGAGGCCGCCGCGCCCCCGTCACCAGGGCCAAAGACGGAGGGAGTGGTCGTAACTGCATTTGATTTTTTACTTAAAAACTACTCTGTAACTCAAGAGCTGTCTATTCTCAGGCAAATGATGTAACTTTTCCAAGCCTCGGTATCATAATCTATAAAAGGAGAAAAATAGCACACATGAGCCTTCGAGGCGCATTCAGATCTAAATTGTGACTCTGAATTACAGTTAACGACTGAAGATTGAAGAAATAGGCCTAGGGCGCCTGGGTGGCTCAGTTGGTTAAGCATCCAACTTCGGCTCAGGTCATGATCTCACGGTTCATGGGTTCGAGCCCCGCATCGGGCTCTGTGCTGACAGCTCAGAGCCTGGAGCCTGCTTCAGATCCTGTGTTTTCCTCTCTCTCTCTGCCCCTCCTCCATTCACATTCTGTCTTTCTCTCTCAAAAAATAAACAAGCATTAAAAAAAAAAAAAGTAGGCCTAAACTAGGAAGAGAAAAATTCAACTTAGAAATAAAGATTTCCCCAAGACTTTCAGAGGAAATAGTATCAAACGCTGGAACCATTCCTGAGACTTTGAGGAATGGTACTGACAGCAGTTCTGGAGAGTTCTGGAAGGCCAGGTTCACTTCACAGAGTCACTCACTCACCGGACTCCAGTGTTCCAACAGACACTTACCTCTGCCAGCATATACAAGGAGAGAAGTGTGATTCCGAGGTTATACAGGGTGAGGATACCCCTGAGGGAGAAAGCATGTCTGTTCTTCATGTATCTGTTACCCAGCCATATGGAAAGCAGATACAGGACAGTGAGAAAAAAGGTAGGAAGGTAAGAGTCCAACATGAACCATCCTCTGACTCGAGAATCTGAAAAGAAACACATTCAGTGAGAATCCTAAAGAGTAGCACACTTCCGTTTAGTTTCAAAATATTATCACATACATTTAAAAAGTTTTTTGGGTTCTTCTTCATCTTTTGTTACGTTCTATGTTGCTGAGGGAGAACAGGAATATCAGGGGTACTACAGTTCCAGAATTTCACACACTACAAGACGCTCACCACAATAAGTCTAGTTAACATCCAGCACCTTACACAGTTACAAAAATTTTTTTTCTTGTGATGACAACCTTTTAAAAATTTTTTTACATTTATTTCTTTTGAGACATAGAGAGAGACAGAGCACAAGCGGGGGGGAGGCAGAGAGAGAGGGAGACAGAATCTGAAGCAGGCTCCAGGCTCTGAGCTGTCAGCACAGAGCCCGATGTGGGGCTTGAACTCACGGACCACGAGATCATGACCTGAACCGAAGTTGGACGCTTAACCAACTGAGACACCCAGGCAACTAATGATGAGAACTTTTAAGACCTCCTGTCACATATATTGTACGTGTACACACCAAATACAACAAGCAACAATACGACACCACCCTGAGGAGGAAGCTGGGGTCACAGTTAAGAAGAAGAAACCCGTGGGGCATAAGTAGTTATGGAAGGTCTCATGGAGCAACAGCTGAGGCTCAACGCTCAGTGGCAGGAACAGGTGATCAAGGAGGGAGGTAGGAGTTCTAGCATCTTCTCTGGAATAGTTACTGTATTTATTCTAACTCCATAATCAGGAAGTGCTGTCACGCCATTAGGAGGATGAGAAACAGCTCGGGAAGCGACAGGAAGCTGCCGCGGCCACCCGGCAGTGGGCAGCAGCACCAGGGTCTGAATTCCCGGGAAGCGACGGCAGAGCCCTGGAGCGGATGATTCAGAGCTGCGGGCAGAGGCTATGACCGAAGACCGAAACCTGACCATGGACTAGAAGTATCAACAGCCATGAGGCAAGAACCAAGACACATCAAGTGTTCCTTGCTCTGGAGAGGGAAGAGGTAAAATCCTGAACGAAACACACATAATAGATCTACAGCATAGTCAGTTACCGTCTGAAAGGCACCGTAGGCACAAGTGATTTTAGTTCTCTACGCCGCTCTTTTTTGTTGTCTCAATAAAGCACGTAACTTGGCCCGTGATGATGAACACTGGCCTGCTGTTTGTAATCTCTGTGAATGCAGGCGGGATGAGCGGATCCCTCCAGCAGACCAAGCCCTTTTCTTCTTCCCTCTGCCCTTCCCGGGGCCCCGCCCCTCCTCCTGTCCCACTGTAGCCCCAGCCCCCCTTACTCCACCCTGCCTGACGGACAGCGCGCAGGAAAGTGCCTGCTCAGGCTCTGTCCCAGCACGTGTTCCGTAAGCTCCTCCAGTTGTGACAGAGGTGACAAGGCCAGGGAGGAGCTCGGCTCAGCACTCACGTGACTACCAGACACTACCTTTCACACAACTTGTGGGTGACCACGGGTCGCCAAAGCCTGTGCCACGTGCCACTTGTAACGCTCACCCCTGTATCCAAATCCGATGCACCCGGGGGGCGCCTGTGTGCCTCAGGAGGTTGAACAGACTCTTGATTTTGGCTCAGGTGATGATCCCGGGGTCCTGGGATCGAGCCCTGTGTCTGGCTCAGTGCTGAGCCTGCTAAAGATTCTCTCTCTCCCTCTCCCCCACTCATACTCTTTCTAAAATTAAGAATAATAATAATAATAAAATACAATACATCCTATGCATCCTCTAAAAATCCAGATAAATGTCCTGTCTTTGGAAGGGAGCCATTCCCTATTCCGTTTTCTTACTACAGCTCTCCACCTGCATAACAATGTAATTGTAATTTTATAATTAGTGTGTTATTATGGCTGGAACACTGTTATCATAATTTACTTTTACTGAACACATACTGTGTGCCAGGCACTGTCCTAATAAAGCTTTTTACATGTATTAACTTCATTCTCAAAGCAATCTGATTATATAGGTATTTCTAATAGATTTGTTGAGGCATAACTATTAACCTGCATGTATTTAACGTGTT
This sequence comes from Proteles cristata cristata, assembly GCA_017311185.1. NCBI lineage: Eukaryota > Metazoa > Chordata > Mammalia > Carnivora > Hyaenidae > Proteles > Proteles cristata. The sequence goes on from JAESUZ010003846.1 coordinate 406,266, forward strand.
TAATTTGGTGTGTCTGGACTTACGCCAACACCCACGACGCCATCACCACAGTCCAGGTAACAGACGCATCCACCACGGATGATGTTATAATCACCAGTTTATGTTTGAGAAACACGGAGCCACAGAGGGTTACAAGGTTAAATACCTGCACTACACCACTACCCCTCCTCCGGGTACGGTGTTATGCACTGAGCCGTGTCCCCCAAAAGACATGGTTAAGTCCTAACTCCTGACACCTGTGTGACTGTGACCTTACTTGGGTATAAGACCTTCACAGGTCTGACCAAGTTAGGAAGATCTTGTCCTGGACTCGGTGGGCCCTTGCTCAGTGACTGGTGTCCTCTATGACAAGGGGAGATGTGGACACAGGGACGCGGAGAGGAGAAGCCATGTGAAGACGGAGGCAGGGAGTGGGAGATACGTCTCCGAGCCAAGCAATGCCAGGGGTGACCGTCAACAGCAGAAGCTGGGAGGAAGGCAGGGAGCACTCTCCCCTAGAACCTCAGAGGGAGCACCGCCCTGCCAGCACCTTGATGTCAGACCTGTAGCCTCCGGACTGTGAGAGGATCAATCTTGCTGTTTTAAGCCACGCGGTTTGTGGCGCGTTGTCACTAGGGCCCTGGGAAGCCAATACGCCTGGTCTGCTCCATTGCTCTGCAGTTCCTGCCCACGTGGTAGTCTGACCTCCACGTACAGCACACGCTCTGTGGGGCACACCCTGGGGCTCAGTTCCTACTGTTGCACATGAGTTTCACCTCAGTCTTTCCATCTTGGCCCAGAGTTTACCTGCTGGGCCTGTACTCGGACGGTTAGGGACTCTCCTCACTCAGGTGCAAGGAAAAAACAAACAAGAAGACAAGCGTTAATGTTTCCCTGTTAATGGTTATTTATGACACAGTTTACATACTTTGTCCTTGAGATAATGGCTATTCCCTTAAACTCCCCAAAACCCTAAGCCGTGCCTTCAAAATAATGAATGTTTTCCTACATACAAGGGTAAGGGCCTCTTTCTTTATCACTTTGTAGTCTTTTTACAATAACCACTTGATTCTGCTTCTGTACTGCCCACTTGCCTGCTGGCTCATTATAAAAAGCCCTGAGTCCTTGGACTCGGGGCCACATATTTAGAGTTCTGTGTGAACTCTGTGTGGTCCCAGCTGGTAGTAAAGACTCCCTTAATTCGGCCTCAGTGGTCTCGGGTGGTCTCTGTGTCTCTCCACATAATATTTGGAGGCCCCAGCGAGATTTCGGGGACCCCAGACCTCCAAATTCCTGTCTCTTTTCGGGGTGAAACAGGAGATGCCTGCACTCTCTCCAGCTCCTTAAGATGTCCCAGGACCCGGGGAAACACTCTGGTCTTTCCTGCCACCCCAAAAACGGCCCCAGTTAACCTGTGGGACTCCACTGTCTGAACCTCTGGAGGTGAGTCCATTTATCATCTGAATTCTGAATGCGCATGAGCTTCCCGCCCCGGGTAGCACCGAGACGTCGGATGGGCCCTTCAGTAAATCTGTAAACCTGTTTTGTGGCCATTTCTGTACCTGTTTTGTCCTGTTGTCACTGTCACTATTTTTTGTCTCATCTGTAGGAATTCTGGTACGGAGCCCTATCCGGCCCACCCACGGTGGTGGAAGGGGGACCTGATCACTCCCCGGAGAATTCAGAGGTCTCTGTTAGGGGCCACCATCTGTCCGGCCCACCCATGGCGGTGGAAGGGGGACCTCATCACTCCCCAGAGACTTCAGAGGTCTCTGTTAAGGGCCCCCATCTGTCCGGCCCACCCATGGCGGTGGAAGGGGGACCTCATCACTCCCTGGAGACTTCAGAGGTCTCATCCATAGAAATTCTGTGGGAGGGAATGTAATAACCTCTCGTGTGTATGTGAGCGTGCATGTGCGACTTGATCTGGCTTGCCTGCCGAGTTTGATTCTGTGGCCCCACGGGTGGGCACTGTTAAAGTCCCCAAAGCCTGTGGAGTCTGAGTGGGCCCATCTGTGATTCCATGGTGAACGGCATACAGTCTTTGGAGGCATCTGAACGGTTTCTGATCATAAGTCATAAAGCTGAGACAGCTACGGCTAAGCGTCACCTAAGTTCCTTCGGCACGCGGCCAGACAGACCTCTGACTGGTCTCCTCATTAGAGGGGGCACCCCTATCCCTTTGTCTGTCTTTGAGACACCGCCTCACAGCAACATTATGGGAATGGACTGTGCAAAGTAAGGGTTTTTAAGAGACTACAGAATTATGTGAATTAGAATGGCCCACTTTCGGTGTAGGACGGCCTTCAGAGTGAACCTTAGGTGTCCCAACCATCCACCGCGTTTGGCATGTTGTAGGCAGTCTCCCAGATTACCTTGACCAGTTCCTATATCAACTCCTGGTTAGAGATTGCCCAAACCCTTCCCCCTTGGGTGCGATTTACCTGCAACAAACAAGGACACTGGAAGAATGAGCGCCTGACTGGAAAAGGCCCACCAAACCCAGCCAATATCAGGACCCTGAGAAGGGGACCTTATTGGTCTGGCTGAGATAAAATCAAACTGAAGGGGACGCTAACTCTCTCTGTTCCTCTGCCTAGTGGATGTGAGGGCTTCTCCCTCATTCATTTCCCAGGTTAACGGCTATAACTGGAGCCAATTGTGGTTAGTCTATCTCGGGACAGGGACTTCAAGGAATGTTCCCAAGCAGCTGCCAAAACTCTTTTTGTTTCGGGGAAACTCCCTGTCTTCTCTGGACTGACATGGACTGCCTAATTGTACTGGCCAAAACAAAAGAAACCTGAAGCCTACACCTCTGTCTGAACTGACAAAATTTGAAACTGGGAATTCTTGTCCTCTGCCTTCTGCTGGCACCTCTTCTCTTTTGCCCTTCCTTGGGGGCAGGGGAGAGGGTGGCCTTAGGCACCATCAGCTCCTCCTCCCCCCCTAGATGTTGAGGAGTGAAGACCAAGGAAGTCAGATTTCCCCATCAACTTTCCAGGTCAAAATTAACCATGGGGAACAAAGTGTCTTACGTGGACTCAAGTAAAACGTATTCAGTATTTAAGTTAATTTAAGTTTGTTGCTTTGAGATAAAGAATGTTTATCAACATTAAAAACAAAAACAGAAACAAACTTGTATTCTACCTAGATTTGCTGAAGGTCAAATAAGCTCCTGTTATCTCTGTTCCAATCTGTTAACAAAAGGATGATGCAAAAAACCAAGGATATTTGGAACTGCTGAACAAAACATGTTTTGTGCTTAATGGATTCATACATTTGCCATCTAAAAAATTCTGGTGCAAACACCTCTCAGTTGGTTACTAAGTCCTCAACTGGAGACTAAGGTTTCCTAGAGTTAAAATCGACTAAATGTACTTAAGACTGTTGGAAATCAGGAAAGCAACCCAGTAGGTAGGAAAATGGGAGATATGTTAGAAGGATATAAGGAATGAAAATACATTTTTGTTGAGGGTAAAAGAGTAATTTTGTCCTAAATGAGACTGGTTGTTTGGAGAGAAATGCCTTTGGGACAAAGTTTAAAACAAAGAAAAGTTGTAAAAGGTTCTTTAAGGGGCACCTGGGTGGCCCAGTCGGTTAAGCACCCAACTTCGGCTCAGGTCATGATCTCGTGGTTTGTGGGTGCGAGCCCCCCGTCAGGCTCTGTGCGGTCAGCTCGGAGCGTGGAGCCTGCTTCAGATTCTGTATCTCCCTCTCTCTCTGCCCCTCCCCTGCTTATGCTGTGTGTGTATCTCTCTCTCAGAAATAAAGACATTAAAAACAATTTTTAAAAAGGTTCTTTAAAAAGGAATTTTATATGTGCTCAGGATAGACTAAGGTTCAGACAAATAAATTTTTTTTTAAATGTTTTATTTATTTCTAGGAGAGAGAGAGAGAAAGAGAGACAGTGTGAACAGGGGAGGGTCAGAGAGAGCGGGAGTCACAGACTGAAACAGGCTCCAGGCTCTGAGCTGGCAGTCAGCACAGAGCCCGACGCGGGGCCCAAACCCACGAACCGTGAGATCATGACCTAAGCGAAAGTCGGGCGCTCAACCGACTAAGCCACCCAGGCGCCCCTGATAAATAAAATTTTTAAAGTACACTGCTATAAGGCTGAAACTCTGCTTCTCTCCCTGTTCAAAAGACAAAGTTTTCTTGGATTGTTGATCTGCTCTTGGTAAGACGATGTAAAGATTTTCTCTTGTCTGCCAAGAAAACCAAAGCTTTAGGTTTCATCTTTATCAGGTCTTTGACTGCTTAGTTAAAACTTCTCAATGTTAAAGGAGGTAGGTTTTGCTAACAACAATATAATGCTATACATTCACCTTTAGGATCTTTTATTGCCACTTTGGCTAAATAAATAAAGTTTTACGTCTGTAATGATCTGTAATCCTATTTAGAATGTGCCTTATAACTTCCAAAGGTTTTAACAAACTTCTCAAGATTCAAATGGTAAAAGAGTTTTTTGATCAATTAGGCCCTTTTATTTGGGATGCTAAGTTACTTGGAAAAGCACTGCCGTACAATGGTAAACCTCAGGTTGTATTTTACGGGTAAATGCTCTAACTGCCCAAATATATATGCAGTTCCTAAAGCTTTAATGTTTTGGCATAAGATTTTCACTTATTATTCTGATTACTTGAAATGTTATGTGTCACAGAAATAACTGCATTTCTTCGTCAACTGCATCATAATGAACTCTCATCAAATCTTTAACAATGTCCATTTCTGAGATTTTGTCATTTATAATTGTTCTTACTCTCTCACAAAATGTATTTCTTCTTCAAAGAGATTTATAAAAAGGAATTTGGAAACAAATATAGGTATTTGACATCTTTAAGATGAATACTAAAATGGGTAAGAATTTCCAGAGCTAAAAAGCTGCATTCAAACTGAACAAGAATCAGGAACATGGGACTAAATGAACTGAGGAAGGTTATAGTTCTGTGACTCTTATTGGACATATTGCTGGTTCTCTAATGTTTGCATGTCCAGATGAAGGAAACTTTCTCCTAAAATATCTATGATATAGAGAAATGTCATAAAGTATTTATTTGTAAACTGAAGCATTTGTCTTTTCTCTCTACCTAAACCCTCTGAAATTGAAAAACTCCCAATGAGTATTCTTTCTTTTATGGCAATTACAATTGTTTGCATAAGTTCGATAAGAATCTGTTCATCTTGTAACAGGACACCATTGGAAATACTGGTTATTTACCAAGGCTTTGACTGGAATGTCATATTTGAGAGTCAGGCATAGACTCAGATATGACCAGACAGCTTTCAGGAACTAAGGCTGACTTTATGAAAGATGGAGCCATAAAGGCCCTTGGAAATGTTGGCCAGATACCTTGTTCACAGAGTTGCCAGCAGCCTCCCCAGGTGAGTAAAGGAGGTCACTTCCTGGCAGGTGCAGGAACCTCAGGACATCTTGGGGACCTTGTGAAGAGGAATTTGCCCAAGTCTGCAGGTACTGCAGGCCTGTCTGATGGGAAATACTTGGCTTGGCCTCTGGCCTGGAGAGGCTACCAAAAGTTCAACCTGGAGATTCCTTATAAAAGGTCCCAGCAAAGTAAACTTTACAAGATCCTCATGAACAATCGCTATTCTTGCTGTGCTTATGTACATAATTAGGCCAGGGTTGTTAAGACTGGACTTGTTCTACAAATGGATTGGTCTCGATTTGGCCATCTTTGGAAATGGGGGTTTTTAGAGAGAAAAAACTATGTTTCGACAACACACTGCTATGGATGTTAAATTCTAGTTCTGATGGTCTTTAAATGTTTGTTGTTTGCCTAAATTAGACAACTTGAGGTAACCCTCAGAAAAATTGTCACAGTATTTCGGGTATACACAGTCTTCTGTGCTTGTTATTCTGTGGGAATGATAACAAGGCCCCATGGGCATAGGATTATTTAAACAACAGGATGGATCTCTAAATATGCAAACCAGATCCTCCCTAAACCTGATCTGACATTTGCTAGAAACCCACCCCATATAAACCCAGGACATCTGGGTTATTCAAAGGATGGAGGTCACCCCTTTCAAAAACTTGGAGGTGGATGTCACAGCTATACAACCAAGCACAGGACTCAGCCCTTAAAGTTTCAGGTATCACCCCATGGGTCCATCATTCCAGAGCCAAGTAGGCAACTCATAAGAGGCTTCAACCTGGCGAAGTGATCCAGACCCAGTCAACCCGCTTAAACTAACCCTCAAAAAGACACTGGCCCGAGATCTCCAGCCCTGCTCCAGCCGCACCCCGGAAGCTGGCTGGTCTACGCATGGCAGAAGCTTGAGGAACTGCCATTCTGATAAGACAAGACTGTCCTTACCCTTTGCCATCGAATTGGCAGAGGTTACCCTGGAAAGCTGGGAAAACAGCACGAGATTCCTTTTGCACTCACCTTCCTCTTATGGAGAGGATGTTCTGTTAGTATTGATTACTTCTAATCCGGGCCCCATTTGTAAGAGCGGAGGCAGCAGTAGTTGATCGTCAGGGAACAGTAGTCTAGGCCCAGCCGCTGGGACACAGGAGCTCAGCACAGAAAGCTGAACTCACTGCCCTAACTCAGGCGCTTAGGCTGGGGAAAGGAAAAACTGTCAACGTCTACACGGACAGCCAGCATGCCGTCGCCACAGCGCACGTGCATGGGTCCCTATACAAAGAGCGAGGGCTCCTAACCTCGGCAGGAAAAGATGATGGTCTTAAGGTCTTCCTACAACAGACTCAGCCAAGATGATGAGTCCATGATTTGACTCATGCACCTAAAGCCAGTGGGGAATGTTGCACATGAATTCAGCCTCAGTCTTTCCATCCTGACCCACAGTTTACCCTCTGGGCCTGTACTCGGAGGGCTAGGGACTATCCTCACTCAGGTGCAAGGAAAGAACAAATAAGAAGACAAGCGTTAATGTTCCCTGTCAGTGGTTATTCATGACACAGTTTGCATACTTTGTCCTTGAGATAACGGCCATTCCCTTGAAACTCCCCTACAGCCCTAAGCCGTGCCTTCAAAATAATGAATGTTGTCCTACACACCAGGATAAGGGCGCTCTCTTTATCACTTTGCAGCCCTTCTACAATAACCGCTCAATTCTGCTTCTGTATTCCGCAGCCCCCCGCCTCCCCTGGACTTGCCTGCTGGCTCCTTATAAAAAGCCCTGAGTCCTTGGACTCAGGGCTGCACATTTAGAGTTCTGTGTGGACGCTGTGCGGTCCCGGCCGGTAGTACAGCCTCCCTTAATTCGGCCCCAGAGGTCTCGGGTGCTCTCTGTGCCTCTCGGCACAACAACAGTGTGTCTCACCCATACATCCACTGAGTTCTGAGTCCGGCAGTCTATGTCAATCGGCAGGATGAGCCCAGAACAAAACTAACACGGCACCTCAAGTGGTTTGTTTTCTTTTGTCACGGTCCTGTGAATGCTTCCCGCGTCTGTTAAGGAGAGTAACTGATCCAACCCAAAGTGAGGAACGAATACTTGTGATAAGATTTATCCTATTATCTTTGGGATGTTACGTGTTAGCTCTGCGTCAGGTATGTTGCCCGGGACAAGACCCCCTGATGCTAACGTGGAAAAGGTGAGTACAGGGGAGGCTTGGGGACACCCGGAAGTCAGCCTGGGGGCCTGCCAGTCCACTTAAGCTTGTGCCACTTCTGGGAAGGGGAGACGGATTCTTGATGGCTCAGACGCTAGACTCCCTGTCACCGTGGAGGTCGCCTGACCCGGCTGTCAACTGTCAATCTTCCAATCTCCTCGCCACAAAGAACCTTCCATAAACATGAGCAGAGCTGAGTAAACAACCACAGCCTTCTGCTTACGTGGACCCCTATGCACATAGTTCCAGATCACAGCAATCTCCGCAAAGGCAAAGCTCAGCATGAACAGAGAGGCTGTTGTTTCACGCTCTGGTGGAAGTGTCCAATAGAAGCCATGGTCACCAAGACACCCTCTGTGCCCTCTGCGTGACCCGTCCTCCTCTGCACCCACAAGAGCTGTGAGGCAGAGAACATGTGCAGGGAGGGAGCTTATGCGACAGAGGTCCGGCCCTGCCTACCCCACGGGATCACCACGAGGATAAGATGGGGGCGGGGGAGAGACTGTGAAAATATTTTTAAAGCTCTAATAATCACACAGCATCATTATGTTAAAACCATACAAAGAGTCATTCATTCGGCGTTTATAAAGCCCATGCAGGGACTGGCATCGTCTACGTAATCTCTAAATGATGCTGTTGAGAGATTTTTGAGAGACAGGAAAACCTCACCTCCCTCCACCACTTCCCTAAACCCACAGGGCTGCAGAAACGGCGTGGAGGGAACCACAGATTTCCCACGGGTTGTGAACCATCAAGGCTCAAGTGAAACAAAACACGCGGTCTGGAAAAGATTCATTCACTTGCGCGCCATGTGGTGGGACTAAGACGCCCACGGACGCCTAGGCAGCCCTGGAGGGGACGGTGCTCCACAGTCAGTCTAGGTGACCGCAGTCAGTCTAGGTGACCGGGGACGCAGGGGAGGGGGGATGCGCAGGGCCTCCAGCCCACGGCCGGGCGGGCGAGCTCACCGCCCAGGCTCATGAGGCAGAAAGACGAGAGGTGGCTGCGCAGGCGGGGAAGGTGGAAGGTGTGTGGGCGGTGGAGCCACGAGAGAAGCGGCCAAGGGTAGCAGGAAGCCACGACCTGCTCTGGTAGCCAGGGAGACACGGATGGAAAGGGCTGCGCTGCATCCTGTCCCTGCTTGTGGCTCCCGGAACGTGAATCCCAGGAAGCTTGAGCAGGAGCACTGAGGCTTTCTAGATGTTCTGGGAGGAGGAGATCAAAGAGGAGGGAACTTAAATCTCTAAATGTTAGGTATCATACTGTTAGGATACCAGAAGGGGGCGCCTGGGTGGCTGAGTCGGTTAAGGGTCTGACTTCAGCTCAGCTCATGATCTCATGGTCCGTGAGTTTGAGCCCCATGTCAGGCTCTGTGCTCATGGCTTGGAGCCCGGAGCCTGCTTTGGATTCTGTCTCCCTCTCTCTCAAAAATAAGCAAACATTAAAAAAAAAAAAAAAGACACCAGAAATGACAAAAGCCCTCTTCTACAAGTAAATAGTTTTCTTCCACATAAAGCTTTCAAGTACCTTACTCACCTCGAGGTCCAAACATATTGTCCAAAAAAGCATTGATTTCATCATCAAAAGCCTTTAGATGCTCCTGAAAAGATAAAGAAAACATTATTTAACTGGGTGTCTTGGGAAACTCAAGACAGACTCATAGGTGCCAGAATCTCCAAGTCCTAGCTTCAAGCACACCGGCTGCAAAGACCTCAGGGAAGTGGACCCGTTACACGCAGCCTCATCCTTCACAAGCTTGTGTGGATTTGGAAGGAAAAAATTCCTTTTTCCTTTCCTTCGGCAACAGGAGTCATGAAAACCAGGCTTAGTACATTTTTAAACATTCAAGGATTATTGACCTTAATTCCATTTCCCTCTAAAATGCTTAGAGGCAGAAGCTTTCCATAAGCATCTTCTATTGTTGCAATTAACAGGAGTCAAGGGCAAGGAAAGGGAGGGTCTACCCCTGCAGGATACAATGTAATTGTCAAAGGAATATTCAGCTGAATTGTAGTTCACAAAGCTCAGTCTAAAGCTTTAAAGGGGACTTATTTTTCAAATAAGGAAATTAAGCACCATAGCTATTTTTCTCCATAATCTAAAAACTTTTATATTTTGTTTTCAAAACCTTATACATGAATATATAGTTAATATTACAATAAACAGTATCTCTATGGTACATCAGTTATTACTGCCACTTTATCTGGATTCAGGTTGGCTAGGAGAATTTCTGCTAAGAACTGTATGGTTACCAAATTGGCTACAGGCTCTGGATTCAGCTCCTGTTCCTGCTGGTGTGCTATTATCTTGCCCAAAATACCTGGTAAGGTGTTCCCTAACCCTGCCTGCAATGGCCTAGGGCACCTCCTCAAGCGAAGGGAAGAACAGACAAATTTCCCCAGTGTTCCTAGGAAAGAGATCTTTGATGACAGCTTTGGGCCGGTGGATTGGTGAGCTGAATGTCAGCTCTCAGGATGTTCATCTAGAACATTCTCTATAATCAACTGCTGGAGTACAGTCAAAACATGTCATTCACAAAGAAAGCGCAAGTGCCAAAGAAGAGAATTAACTTACTGGCATCTGAAAAGAAGATCTGTATGTTTGGTGATCGGCCTCTACCATATTCCTTACTTGTGACTTTGATCCTGAGAAAATTTCAAGGAAACCCAGGTATCTGGGGACTTTAGGAAGCTTGAGAGACTGGATGAGGTTTTTATGACTGACATCTGTTAGCACCTACACCTGCTGGCCATGGATTAGGACCTTTATTATTTCATAGTATCTCTCTAAAAAAGTATCTGGGCTAAACCAAGATTGGAAATATTTACAATATTTTGGTTTCCATGAAGGATATCTCAGGAGACCTCTAGACTTGAAAAGGTCACTAACCTCACATCTCAGTGTGAATTAAGATTTTTGTTGCCATTAGAACAGAGCATATCTGTCCTGAGGCCTCTCATTCTTGAGCAAAGAATGTTAGTGTCACTGATGTATCCACCTTCATAACAAATACCAGTGAAATCTTCCTCTCATTGCCACATCCACCCACATGTGTTTAAACGTTTTCAGTCTGTTTGCTACAGTCCAAATTCCATTTTCCAACATCTGCAAGTCTAAGAAAACTCTAAAGGTCACAAAGCTTGTATTAGTTCTATAATGATACTGAAACTTAGTCACAGTAGAAGACCAGAAATAAAAGAAAATGGGGGGGGGGGGAGGGGATAATAAAGAGACAGCAGAAAGTGAAAAAATTAATAAAAGAGGGCATTCCACACCACTACCCTGATAACAAAACCAGACAAAGACACTACAAAAACACAACGAAACAAAAAAATAAAGAAAAACTGCAGGCCGATAGCTCTGATGAAGAAAGATGCAAAAATCCAACCAAATATCAGCAAACCAAATTCAACAATACACTAAAAGGATCATTCACTACAATCATGTGGGGCTTGTTCCAGAGACACAAAGGTGGTTCAATATTTGCAAATCAATTTGATATATGACATTAACAAATGGAAAAATAAAAACCATATGATCATCTCAATAGATGCCAAAAAAGCATTTGACAAAATACAACATACATTCATGATGAAATAAAACCTCTCAACAACATGGACTTAGAGGGCCCCTACCTCAACATAATAAAGGCCATATCTGAAAAACCCACCAGGAGTTAACATCATACCTGACAGTGAAAAACCGAAGGCTATTGCTCTGAGATCAGGCACAAGACAAGGATGTGCACTCTCACATTTATTTAACATGGTTTTGGGAAGTCATAGCTGCAGGAATCAGGCAAGAAAAGGAAGTAAAAGGAATCCAAGTTGGTAAGGAAGAAGTTAAAGTGTCACTATTTGCAGATAACATGATGCTACATATAGAAAACTTTAAAGACTCCATCAAAAATCATTAAAACAAATAAATCCAATAAATTTGTAAGACACAAATTAGTATACAGAAATCTGTTGCATTTCTATACACTAAAAATGAAGTAGCAGAAAAAGAAATTTAAAAAAACAAACTTATTTACAACTACATCAAAAAGATTAAAATACCTAGAAATAAATTTAACCAAGGATGTTAAAGACCTATACTCTGAAAAGTATAAGACACTGAAGAAAAAAACTGAAGACAACAGAAACAAATGAAAAGATGTACCATGCTCATGGATTAGGAATTAATATTGCTAAAATGTCTATACTACCAGAGCAATCTACAGATTCATGCAGTCATTATCAAAATACCAATAAGTTTTTTTTTCATGGAAATAGAATAATTATTAAAATTTGAATGGAACCACAAAAGACTTCTAATAGCCAAAGCGATCCTGAGAAAGAACAAAGGTAGAGGTATCACAAGTCCAAACTTCAAGATACACCACAAAGCTGTAGTAATCAAAACAGTATGGCACTGGCATGAAAACAGACACACAGATCAATAGAAAAGAGGCCAGAAATAGACCTAAACCTATATGGTTAATTAATCTATGACAAAGAAGGCAGGAATATACACAACGGGAATATATAAAGACAGTCTTTAATAAATGCTGCTGGGAAAAATGGAAAGCTACAGGCAAGAGTAAAAGCAAACCATATTCTTAACACCACACACAAAACTAAAATGGATTAAAGACCTAAATGTGAGACCTGAAGCCATAAAACTGCTAGAAGAAAACACAGGCAGTAATCTCATGGACACTGCCCTTAGCAGTATGTTTATGGATGTCTCCTCAGGCAAGAGAAACAAAAGCGAAAGTAAACTACTGGGACTACACCAAAATAAAAAGCTTTTGTACAGCAAAAGAAACCATCAACAAAACAAAAAAAAAACCTACTGAATGGGAGAAGATATTTTCTTTTTTTATTTTATTTTATTTTATTTTATTTTATTTTATTTTATTTTTTTTACAAATAGTTTATTGTCAAATTAGTTTCCACATAACACCCAGTGCTCATCCCCACAAGTGTCCTCCTCCATGCCCACCCCTCCTCCCCCCCACATCCACCAGTCCTCAGTTTTTGTCAGCATTCAAGAGTCTCTCATGGTTTGCCTCTCTCCCTTTCCCCCACCATTTCCGCCCTTGGGAGAAGATATTTTCAAATGATATATCTACTAAGGGATTAATATCCAAAATAAATAAAGAACATGTATAACTCCACACCAAAAACCATATTCCAATTAAAAAATAGCAGAGGACATGAATAGACATTATTACAAAGAAGACACACAGATAGCCAAAAGACACATAAAAGATGCTCAACATCACTAATTGTCAGGGAAATGCAATTGAAAAATGCGATATCACCTCACACCTGTCAGAATGGCTAGGAGCAGAAAGACAAGAAATAATAAGTGTTGGTAAGGATGTGGAGAAAAGGGATCCCTCATGTACTGTTGGTGGTAAAATGTGCAACCATTGTGAAAAACCGTATGGAGGGTCCTCAAAAGATTAAAACTGAATAACCATATAATCCAGTAATCCCACTATTGGGCACTTCTCCAAAGGACATAAAAACACTAATTTGAAAAGACATACGCATCTCTATGCTTACTGTACTGCTATTTACAATGGCCAAGACATGGAGGCAACCTAAGTGTTCATCAAGAGATGAATGGACCAAGAAGATGTGATGTATGTCCACACTGGAATATTAGCCAGCCATAAAAAAAATGAGATCTTGTCATCTGTGACAACATGAATGGACCTAGAGGGTACTGGGCTAAGTGAAAAGAAGTCTGAAAGAGAAAGACAAATACTACATGATTTCACTTATATGCGGAATCTAAAAAACAAAACAAAACAATATACTTAAATACTGAGAACAAGCTGGTGGTTGCCAGGGGGGAGGTGGGTGAGGGGACAGGCAAAACACATGGGATTATAAGGTACAAACTTCCAGTTATAAAAGAAATGAGTCATGGGGATGAAAAAATACAGTCAATAATATTGTAATAACATTGTATGGTGACACATGGTGACTACATTTATCGTGGTGAGCACTGAGCAATGTATAGAACGGAATCAATATGTTGTGTATCTGAAACTAATATTTAAACATTGTATCTAAATTATACTTCAGTAAATAAAAATAGAAGGGACATTTCAATCTTTCAGTCATTAATATATTGATTCATTAATATATGAACATCAAAGTGTGAACATTACTATGTGCCAGCACCATGTTAGACACTCAAATACAAAGTCAAATGAGACATGGTAATCACCTTTACACATGATAAAGACAATAATAAAGACACGGCTATAAAAAAATCTTGACATTAGTGACAACATGGATGGGCCTTGAGAGCATTGTGCTAAGTGAAATAAGACAAAGACATATAGATAACTTATGATCCCAGTTTTTGTGGCATCTAAAAAAAAAAAAATCCCAAACTCACAGATACAAAGAACAGATTGGTGGTTGCTGAAGACAGTAGTGTGGGGGTGGGCAAAATGGGTACACACTTCTGTGTAAAACGAACAAATCATGGGGATATAATCTATAGCATGATGGTTATAGTCAACCCTGTTCCACACATTTGAAAATTGCTAAGAAAGTAGATAGATCCTAAAAGTTCTCATCACACAAGAACATTCCTAACTATGTATGCTCATCAGACTTAGTGTGGCAATCATTTTGCAATGTATACAAATATTGCATTATTGTGTTGTACTTCTGAAACAAAAGAACATAGAGGTAGGAAGTTTAATATAAGTCTTAAAAATAGAAGCTTTCCAGAAAGAGATGCCACTGCTGTTGAGTTCTGAAAGACTCCAGGACATCATCTAGATGGAGAAGGGAACTGTAGTAATTTAATACAGTTAGCAAGGATGCAATGTTAAGAGAAAATGATGAGATAAGGAGATCAGAAGAACAAATGCAAATTTACCGTAGATTAGTAAAACCTAAGTGTGGTAAGTACAGAGTTTGGACAGCGTTCGTCAACTAAGGATGCAGGCCTGGCACAGCGTGGCACAGCACTGCTTGCATGATGCATTAACAGCTGCGCGCCAGACTTGAAGAGTGTACGCATAAAAGCATGCTGGGTGATTTCCCCACACTAGCACCAGAGCCCAGGAGCAAACCACGTTACATGTAGCAAGCACTTCAGTTATTCAGCCAACATTCTGAACGACCATTATGCACTGACACTCTGTCAGACAGCTGAGGACAAACAAGACTTAGTGGGAGATCAACTCCAAAGCCCACAGACAAACTGGGAAGGTAAGACATACAGAGAAAGGTGAACAGCAAACAACTGAGAAGGAGGAGGTACACAGAACTGCCACGGTGATGGCAGACATTGCAGGAGTGAGGACTTACAGTGGTTAGAGTTCGGACACATGGGGAGAGAGGGGAACAGCACCGTCCTTAGACCCACGCGAGGGGAATGCCATCCTGAGCCCCACACTGTAGAGGGCCCCACGCTGGCTGTTCCTCAGCCATCCCCCTGTACAAAGGAAATCCTATGAGCCAAGGAAGACGCCCACCTACGGCCACGGCTTCCCCTTCAGACTATGATCCAAGTCCCCCAGGCCACAGAATTCCCTGCCAAGCATTCTCAACCCCACTTCTAGAACAACGTCACAGATCTCCCCTTTTGCCCACACAGTAATAAAGTCCACGTTCCACGACTTTATTTCATTGAAGTGCACTTGACACACAATGTTACATAAGTTTCCGGTGTACAATATAGTATTCTGACATCACTATGGCTACGCTGTGCTCACCACAAGTGCAGCTCTCATGTCACCATCTGACACTATTACAGTATCATTGGACCACATTCCCTACATGGTATCTTTCATCTCCATGACTTATCTGTTCCATAAGTGGAAGCCTGTATCTCCAACTCCTCGTCATCCATTTTGTCCATCCCTTCACCCTCCTCCCCTCTGGCAACCATCAGTTTGTTCTCTGTATTTGTGGGTCTGTTTCTGCTTTTGTTCAGTTTTTTAGATTCCACATATAAGTGAAATCATATGGTATTTCTCTTTCTCTGTCAGACTTCTTTCACTTAGCATAGTATTTTCTAGGTCCATCCACATTGTCACAAATGGCAAGATTCTATTTTTTAGGGTTGAGTAGTATTGTACTGTTGATACAGATCACATCCCCTTTATCCATTCATATATTGATGGACTCAGGCTGCTTCCATAGCTTGGCCATTGTTAACAGTGGTGAAATAAACACAGGGGTGCGTATATCTTTTTGAATTAGTGTTTTTATTTTCCTTTAGGTAAACACCCAATGGGATATTCCATGACTTTAAATTTAATTTAAGGCTGTGTATAACAATATCTGGAGGATGGAAAGATTGGAAGAACAGCTTTATTTGTGTATTCCTGCTTACTTACCACAGCTGCTGAGAATGTAAAATGGTGCAATCACACTGAAAATTCAGCAGTTTGGTAAAAACATATGATGTGGTACGCTACTTCTAGGTATATTTTCCCAAGGAAAAATAAAGCAAATATTCTTGCAAAGACCTGTATACAAATATTTATGGCAGCTTTATTTTTAATAGCTAAAAATGGAAACCTCCCAAATGTCCGTCAACAGGTGAATGAGTAAAATGTGGTGTATCTACACAATGAAATATGACTCGGCAAAAATAAAGAACTATCAATGCCCAGGCAACTGGACGGATATCAAAATTATGATGCTGCATTAAAGCCAGACAGAGAGAAAGAGAACATAATGTGTGTTTCCATTTACACGAAATTCTAGGAAGTGTGAACTATGCATGTGGCAGAAAGCAAATCAGTGGCTGCTCGGGGACCACATGACGGGAGAACAGAATATTCTTCAAAAACAAAAGTGAAACAAGGACAGTTTCTTATTACGCACAAGTGCGAAGCTCCGCAGCCGGCAGAACTGCACTGCAATGTGTGCCGAGGATGCGCTTCGTGCCAAAGGGAGAGGACTCCATATGGAAAGGGTTTGCCGAAGACAGTCAGGAACACCAGAAACGGAGCGATCTAACGGAAGAGCCAGAGCTCAGGGCAAGCCAGGCTCCACCACCTCATGACAAGCACCGTCCCTGCCGCCACCACCCCTCCCCACGCCCGTTGCTCCCAGCGGGGACAGAGCCGAACACCCACGCGATGGCCCGGCTCTGCGGCCAGCAGGAAGACCAGCACCTGGAGGCAGCCGGTGACCCACCTGAGGCAAACCCGCTGGCCTGACTCCTCACACGACGCTGAGACGGCCTTCCCAGCGACGGGCCGTGCTGGTGGACATGCTCACCATGCGCTCCTGCCTCGGCTACCATTTTCTGAGAGAACTTGGAAACAGGAGAGCCGGGAAAAGCACACCTACTTTTTTGCCACCATAGTGCTGACTGGGACTCCCGCCCAGTCCTAACTGTGTCAACGGAGCTCCACGCCTTCCTCCCTTTCCTTCCTCTTCTTCCTGTCTTCCCACCCCCCTTCCTTCTTCGTGTTCCTTCTTAGCATTTATCGGTCACGGGTGTTATATCATATAATGCAGTGATTCAGTATCTTGGTGTTTGTTGATACAGTTTCATGGAACATTTAAAGACACTCAACTCAATCAGAATAGTCCTTTCCCACCACCAACTCCTTCCCCATTGCTTTTTAAAATGAGACAAGGTCATTAAGGTCGTGAGACAGACTGTTAAGTTTGTAAGACACAGTCTCCAAATTCTTACTCTAAAACAAAAACATTTCCGAGATGAAATCTGAAGCATTCAATGAGGGCAGGTCAGGATATGGGATCCGAGCAGCGCAGGAATGTATCATTCTGAGACCAACCAGACACAGTGTGAAACCTTCCTGGGACCCTCAAGGTCAAGGCTGGGTTGTACAGAACTGAGACAGGGAGCTGGCATCTCTTTCCACAGACCAGGGACACAGATGGGATTACTGTCACACAGTGAGGCTTCTGTAATGTTCCCAGGGCCGCTGGGGATGGCTGTCTACTGTTGACAGTTCTTCTGATGGACCCTGAGGGATGGGTGCCAGCCAGCCTGTCACATGTTGGAAGAATGAGGGGGTGTTCACATTTGTGAATGAAACCAGAAGGCTTCAAAAGGGCTAGAAGCGAGCACATGGAATTCTTGGGTTTTCACGCAGCTGATGTCACACAACATAGATTTACGTGTATTTCACGCTGCAACACCTGCCCACTCAGCACCTACCTCCCGGCACTGTGCTCTGGAGAGAGCAACTAAGTCAGGCCGAGGAGATGAAGTAGAGAATTCTTAGGCATTTGCAGGAACTCTGAATCGCTATTATTTGTCTTATAGAGTAATTTTCATGAGACTGAAACCACCTAAGCCAGGTACTGAGGCATCCAGGGGGAACATATTTGGTTACCACATCTGACGATAAATATAAATGAACTAAGCATTATGGTGAAGAAGAATAAGAGCACCTGTTAATCAGACACTCATGCGCTGGCACTGGATATGTATTATCTACGATTTTCACAACAGCCGTGCAAGGTGGGTATTCTTCCCAATTTACAGATGTGGAAATTGAGACCGTGAGCTCAAGACTGGCACTGTTGTGTGAAACGTGAATGAAGCGCAGTGGCAATCAGTGTTTTTGATCCTTCCGGAGGGGGAGGTTTCAGAGCTGGGGGGGCAGAGGAAGGGCTCTTTGTGGAGCTCCTGCTTACGTTTCCTGTGCTGCCCTACATCTCAGGACAATAGCTGGCAAAAAAAAAAAGAGAGAGAGAGAGAGAGAGAGAGGTTGATTTTATCTGCATCCTGGGACCCCTGAGGCTGTACGACAATTTCGCTCAATCAAGGAGATGAAAGGTTTATTTAGAACAAAATGTATTCCTGCAGCTTTGTTTGCTGTGTTCCACTTTCCCCACGTGGCTCTTTTGTCTCATCTGTTCAGTGTCTGGTCAAACGGCAACCCCTCAGGCGCTTCCCACATCCATGTCTCTTGGGCCTAATTACAACGGAAGGAGGAAAGCGTCTGCTTTGTGGGGGTCCTGGTCTGTGATGCGGGACCATTCTCCATCTCTTTACCTGCTCTATTTTTTCTTGACAGCACTTACACAAACTGCCTAGTTTGCTTACTGTCTGGGGCCTCCGAGGGGCCTCCAAAAGGCCACTTTCTCCCCAATTCTAAGAACGATATGGGCAAATAACGAGCACCTGATACTTAGTGAATGAGTTAACAAAACTCATGGTTTTAAATCTTTACAGCACTTATTTAATACTTACATTCATAGTACTTTGCATTCCTACCTATATTTTCGTATGTGCAATCTGGTTTCCAGTCCACTGTAAAAGCCCCCCAACACTTAACACCTGCTGTACCATCAGGGTGTACTGGACACAATTTTATTTTTTGAGTTTTTCAGAAGATTCTTTCTTCCAAAAAACAAAGGAAAGAATGGGTCTGTTTTAAAAGTAGAATAAAACTCATTCCACTTTGCAATTAACATGAGTCCAATGGACTCTTTTATAAACCCGAATACCTTGTGGGATCTTAGTAATCCTTTATTTTCTGTATTTTCAAGACATTTTGCAAGTTAATCATCCCAGAAATTATCTCATTAATCAATCATTTAAATCTGTGCTGAAAAATAAAAGAACTATGAAAATGTGAGAATGACAGAAATGCCTAGAAGGGCAATGAAATAATCACATAAGCTGTCACTACTGCACTATTGTGCATTTTCCTTGTTACTCTACCCACGAAATGACATCATGCATTCATATAAGAGAAACTTAGAGACATCTTCACAGCTTTTTAAAGCTTTCACTGAACACGCCTGAAACTTCAGAAGTCTTCATGCTCTTAAACTTTAATTATCATACAAATCACCTGAGGATCCTGGGAACTACACGTTTTCATTAAGTTGATCTGGGCGGGAAGGGGGCCAGACAGTCTGCATTTCTACCAAACTCCCAGGTGACGTGCATCCTGGTGGTCTCCAGACCACACTTTGCGTAGCAAGGATTCAAACCAGGGTCTCTTGAAATGTGTTTGGAATATAATCAAGGTATTAATGATTAATGTGCTCTTATTACAAAAATACCAAGGTCTAGCTTCCTCACTACAAACCTACTAAGTATTTTATTACATATTCTCCATGAAATTCACACTTGCTATGACCATTGTATCACCACTCACTTTACAGGCGTTTTAGTAACTAACTCTACAAACTCAGCCAGCATCCACACTATTGCACACAGAAATAAAACCACTGGTTCCGGTGTATTCTCCTTATGCTTGCTGTATGTGAACGTGGCATGCTGAAAGTGCCCTACGCAGGGAAGAGCGCAGACAGATTGTGGCCTCTTCTGATGAGGCGGTTTCCACCAAGGCATCAGGAGATTGCATTCACACACACTGCATCAGTCAGTACTTGTCAACAAGCATCACCAAGTGCTTTTCATGTTAACTGCTGTCTTTACACATCCTTGGCTTATACAACTAATTTGTTGTTGTTGTTGTTGTTGTTGTTGACTTAAGTGGGATTTTAAGCTTTGGTTCTTTCTGAATTTATCTTCTCTGTTTCAGTTCCACCTTTATGCACTGAGAAAATTATCCAAATTCTGGACGTCCAAGGAAAATGGTGGAGTACAAGGACCCAAAGCCCACCTAGTCCCAGGGATACAGTTAGAAAACACCCACACCAGTGTAAATAACTCAGAAAATGAGCCAAAGACTGGCAGAACTGACTCTCCACAGCTAAGTGTGCACCATTAGGATAATGCAAATTAAAACCACAATGAGAGATCACCTCACACCTGTCAGAATGGCTAAAGTCAAGAGCACAAGAAACAGAAGTGTTGGTGAGGATGTGGAGAAAAAGGAACCCATGTGTACCACTGGTGATAATACAAACCAGGGCAGCCACTGTGAACAGTATGGAGGTTCCTCAGACAAATTAAAAATGGAATTACCATAAGATCCAGTAGTTCTGCTACTGGGTATCTACCCAAAGAGTACAAAGACATTAACTCAAAAAGACATATGCACCCCTATGTTTATTGCAGTATTATTGACAATAGCCAAATTATGGAAGCAACCCAAGTGTCCATGGATAAATGACTAGATAAAGAAGATGTGGTATACACACACAATGGAATATTACTCAGCCATAAAAAAGGAATGAAATCTTACCATTTCCAACATGGATGGGCCTAGAGATTGTGATGCTGAGTAAAGTAAGGTGATCAGAGAGAGACAAATAACATTACACTCACATGTGGAGTTTAAAGAAGAAAAACAATCAAAGAAAAAACAGAGATAAACAAAAAAAAAGGCTCTTAACTCTAAAGAACACCTTAATGGCTACCAGATGGGAGGTGGGTAGAAATATGGGGGGAATAGGTGATGGGAATAAATGAAAGTTGGCTCTCATTTGCTCTCTCACCCAGCCACATGAGGGCACAGCGAGAAGGCTGCTGGCTCCAAGCCAGGAAGAGCACCTTCACTAGAACCCGACCATGCTAGCATCTGATCTCTGATTTTAGGCTCCAGACCTGTGAGAAAATAAATTCCTATTGTTTAGCCACCCCATCTATGCTATTTTGTTATGACTGCTTGAAGTGGCTAAGACCCTCAGTAAAAGAAGGAAAAAAATGGCCTCAGAGAATGCCCTTCTATAAGCCTTGTTACACAGTGAGCAGCAAAAATAAACTACTTTGTATAAGAAAAGAAATCACGGCTTGAATTCATCTAGCATAAAGTACAACAGAAGCTTCACGTGATCAGATTTGATTTAAATAAGCAGTCTAACAAACATCAATCTATCTGCCTATGTATGTATATGATCAAGTATAGGAAAATTTTGGAAAGGGTCACATCCAATTGTTAACAGGAATTATCTCTGAGAGGAAAAACAGAATGACAGAGGCAGGGAGAAGGGAAAAGACAGAGACTAGCTCTGGACATGGCTAATGTCTTGGCTTCCAGTAAGACATCATTAACAATATACTAATTATGTAATTAAAATATTACAATCATAAGGGAAATAACTGTTAATGAATGACTATCAAGAAAGTTATATAATTTCCTTAAGTCTTAACCAAAAAACCAATCAGTTTTGAATAGGTTGGTTTCTTCCTACTCATATGAAATAAAAGATGAGAGGAATAGGTATTATGATGTAAAATGATTTAAAAATATAACCCTCTGTGAAATTCTTGACTAAGTACATGATAGGTACAAATTTTCATCAAATATATATTTTATTATTTTGTAGTGATACAAAAAGATTAGTGATTACAGTAATCAGCCCAAAGATAGGTTTTCAAAAGATAAACAAAAGTAACAAAACTTTAGCTAGACTAACTCAGAAAAAAACAGAACTCAAATAAAATCTTAAGTGAAAGAGGAGATACCACAATTGCTATAACATAAATACAAGGATCATGAAGGACTACTCTGAACAGTTATACACCAACAAGCTGGGTAACCTAGAAGAAATGGATGCATTCTTAGAAACACCACCTACCAAGACTGAGACATGATAAAATGAATAGCTTGAACAAATTAACATGAGTAGGGAGACTGAATCAGTAATCAAAACCCCTCCATCACAGGAAAGTCTAGGACCAGATGGCATCACTGTTGAATTCTGCCAAACATTTAAAGAAAAATGAATGACAACCCCTCTCAAATTTTTCCAAAAATGACAACAAGGCACTCCCAAACTCATTTTACAAGGCCAGTATTATCCTGATACCAAAGCCAGATAAGGAAACTACAGAAGAAGATTACAGACCAATATCCCTGAAGAATATAAATGTGACATTCTCAGAACAGATTATTAGCAAACTGAATTCCACAGCACACTAAAGAATCATATACAGTCAAATGGGATCTATCCCTAGGTTGCAAGGATGGTTCAATACACTCAAATCAGTAAATGTGATATACAACATTGATAGAAGGAAAGATAAAAATCATATGTATCTCAATAGATGCAGAGAAAGCCTCTGAAAAAATAAAACATCTTTTATGATAAAAATGCTCAAGGTATTGGGTTTAGAAGAAGCACATCTCAACACAAATAAAGGCCATTTATGACAAGTCCATAACCAACATTATACTCAATGGTGAAAGGTTGAAAGCTTTTCCTCTAAATCAGGAACAAGACAAGGGTGTCCACTCTCACCACTCTTATTATACATAGTACCGGATCCTAGCCTAAGCAATCAGGCAAGAAAAGAAATAAAAGGCATCCAAACAGGAAAGGAAGAAGTCTTTGTCTACAGATGATAGGATTTTATACGTAGAAAATCCTAAAGACCCCACCAAAAAACCGCTAGAGCTAATCAACAAGTTTAGTAAAGTTGCAGGATATACAATCAACATATGAGTTACATTCTACACACTGACAATAAAACATCTGAAAAAGAAATAAAAAATAATCCCATTCACAGGAGCATCCATTATAATAAAATACTTAAGAATAGATTAAACCAACAAAGTGAAGTCTCTGTACACTGAAAACTGTAAGATTTTGATGAATTGAAGAAGAGGCAAATAAATAGACACTCCAAGTTCACGGATCAGAAAAATTAATACCGTTAAAATGTCAATACTCTCCAAAGTCATCTATAGATTCAATGCAATCTCCGTCAAAATTCCTATGGCATTTTTCACAGAAATAGGGAAAAAACAGTCCTAAAATTTGTATGGAACTGCAAAGAAATAGCCAAATCAATCCTGAGAAAGAACACCAAAGCTGGATGCATCAGATATTTTGAACTATACTACAAACTATACTATAAGGGCATAGTAATCAAAACAGTATGATACAAGCATAAAAACAGACACGTAGCCAAATGGAACAGAATCAAGAGCCTAAAAATAAACCCTCACATATACAGCCAACCAACATTTGACAGGGGAGCCAAGAATACGCAGTAGAGAGAGGATAGTCTCTTCAATAAATGGTGGGGTTTTCTTAAGTGGCTTTCTACTGGAGATTTTTTTTTAATGTTTATGTATTTCTGAGAGAGACAGAGAGACAGCGTGAGCAGCAGAGGACCAGAGAGAGAGGGAGACACAGAATCTGAAGAAGGCTCCAGGCTCTGAGCTGTCAGCACAGAGCCCGACGCGGGGCTCGAACCCACAAACCGTGAGATCATGACCCGAGCCCAAGTCCAACGCTTAACCGACTGAGCCACCCGGGCGCCCCAGTAAATTGGTGTTGTAATAATTACACGCAGAAGACTGAAATGGAAGCTCTCACGCGCACAAAAATCAACTCGAAACGGGCTAAAAACTTAAACCTAAGTCCTGAAACTATAAAACCCTTAAAAGAAAACACAAGCAAAAAAGCTCGTTGGCCTTGGTCTTGGCAAGATTTTTGGGGATGACACCAAAAGCCCAAGCAACAAAAGCAAAAATAAATTAAGTGGGACTACGTCAGACTCACAAGCTTCTGCAAAACGGGAGAAACAGTAACAAAACGAAAAGGGAACCTACAGGAAGGGAGAAAATATTTGCAAATCATGGCTCTGGTAAAGGGTTTATACCCAAAAATATATCAAGAACTCACACCACCCAGAAAAAGAACAACAACAACAGTAACAACAACAGCCCACGTGATTAAAAAAATGGAGACAAGACCTGGCCACTTTTGCAGGGACATACACATGGCCAAAATGCACACAAAAAGGTGTTCAGCACCACCAATCATCAGAGAAATGTGAAACCATGATGAGATATCACTGTACACCTGTTAGAATGGTTATATCCCCAAAAGAGTTAACAAGCGTTAGCAAGGATGTGGAGAAGTGAACCCTCGTGTACTGCTGGCAGGGATGTAAACTGATGCAGCCACTACAGAAAACAGGATAGAGGTTCCTCAAAAAATTAAAAATAGAACTACTTTATGACCCTGAAATCTCACTTCTTGTTATGTATCCACAGAGATCTCTGTGACTCCATGTTCACTGAAGCATTGTTCATGATAGCCAATCTACGGAAACAACCTAAGTGTCGGCCAACAGATGAATGGATACTGATGACATGGTTATATATATTCAATGGAATAAGTTTTTAGCCCTGAGAAAGAAATCCTGCCCTCACAACAACTCAGATGAACCTTGAGGGCATTATGCTCAGTAAAGTAAATTAGAGAAAAACATGGAATCTATGTGGAATCAAAAAAAAAACCTAATCGCAGAAATGGAGAGCAGAGTGGTAGTCACGAGGGGGTGGGGGTAGGGAAAACGGAGAGATACTGGTAAAAGGGTACAAACTCCCCGTTGTAAGACTAACAAGTTCTGGGGATCTAAGATGCAGTACTGTGAATAGACTTAATACTGTATCATATACTTGGAAGTTGCTAAGAGTAGATCTTTTTTTTTAATGTTTTTTCATTTATTTCTGAGAGAGAGAGAGAGAGAGAGAGACAGCATGAGCAGGGGAGGGTCAGAGAGAGAGGGAGACACAGAATCCGAAGCAGTCTCCAGGCTCTGAGCTAGCTGTCAGCACAGAGCCCGATGCGGGGCTCGAACCCACGAACCGTGAGATCATGACCTGAGCCGAAGTCAGATGCTTAACCAACTGAGCCACTCAGGCGCCCCAAGAGTAGATCTTAAACGTCTTCACCACAGGAAAGATTATGAGACAGGATACAGGTGTTAGCTAATGCTATAGTGGTAATCATTCTGCGATATGTAAGAGCATAAAATCATCACATTGTACACCTCAA
Organism: Proteles cristata cristata; assembly: GCA_017311185.1. Taxonomy (NCBI): domain Eukaryota; kingdom Metazoa; phylum Chordata; class Mammalia; order Carnivora; family Hyaenidae; genus Proteles; species Proteles cristata. Next base: position 431,517 of record JAESUZ010003846.1, read on the forward strand.
ATACAATGTCATATGCCAATTACATCTCAGAACTGGAAAAAATTTAGTAATCAGCTCAACTCTCTACAGTCACTGGCAGTGTTTGGTTAAATCTCGAATCTTCTACTAAATACGCTAAGCTACCAAAATTCAACTACCTGCAAAAGACCAGTAACACCAGCAGCTGTCTACTCATGTTTCTCTCTAGGTTTTTCAGAAATGCCTGCAGGAGAAGAGCACAAGAGAACCTTTTAAATCTTTAGTTTCTCCACTCTGCCGTGTCCCCAGGCACACACCACAGGAAAAGGTGCCTGGCTGAAGAATGACCTACCCCCACGGAAGAAGCACTTTCCTTCAATCAGAACAAATAAGCCCAAACAGGAGTTCTCTCATGGAAGGTTTGCAGCAGTCTGTCCTCAGAGTACTGGTCAGATTACAATTTAGTTAACAGTAAAAACAGGACTTTTTTTCTTCTAAGTAGGTTGTAATTATACAAAAATCAAAGCCCCAAAGTAAATCGAGTGACAGCCTCATTATTTTTTTTATCACTGTAAGCATTGTTATCAATATTCTAATACAGTGCAAACAACAGAGCGCTCAGAGGAAGGCAAGTCCACCTTATGAGCGGACTACAGGAAGGCAGTCGAGACACGTATACTATGCATTTTGACCTTGATCCTTGGCATCCATCTGAATGGTGGGGAAGACTTTACATTTTGTTTGGCATAAAATCTGAAGAATTTTAAAAAATCAAAATAATTGTTATTAAGTTCTTCGGCCGGCTGGGCCAAGGTCCAAACACCTCTACCCACTTTGCTAAGCGTCTTCTCCCAGGTGCCTACGAGCAGGTGCGGCCTGTGCTCTCGGCACATCTAAGTACCTGGAGTTCCCCCAAGGGCTCAGTCTCGGTCTGTGCCATTGAAGGTGTCCCTCCTGCCTGGATGACCTTGACCACTCTCTTCCCAAGCTGGTCAAGATCCTCTGTGCCTGGCACACACTAGGCGCTCAATAAGCATCTATGAATGCATGTAATAATAAATGAATATGTTTGTCAAAATCATACCAGGAAGGGAGCTAGCAGATGTCAGGGGTCCATTTTTGACCTCTTTTTTCTTTCAGGTTTAGAGAGTTCTCTGACAGGTTTAGAGAGTTCTCGGAATTATATATATATATGAATAAAGGATGGCAAGTAAACCGTGTTGGGGAGTAGGAAGAGAGAATGGAGACACTGAAAGATCTGATAAAGTATCACTGTATTATCGAGCAGAGGGATATGGAGGCAGCAATAATTCCAGAATTGTAAAGAGAACCCTGACCCAGTGGAAACTGATTAGCTGAACTCTAAACTATTTTTGTTCCAGATTTTTAAAATTAGAGAGAGAGAGAGAAAGAGAGAGAGAGAGAGAGATCACTAGCAGGGAGGGGCAGAGAGAGAGGGACACGGAGAATTGCAAACAGGCTCTACACTGTCAGCTCAGAGCCCAACATGGGGGTCCAACTCACCTGTGAGATCATGACCTGAGCTGAAACCAAGATGCTCAACTGACTAAGTCACCCACGTGCCCTGTTCTACATTTTTAAGAGATGTAGTGTTTAAAAATTAAAAATTTTGGGATGTCTGGGTGGCTCAGTCAGTTGAGCGTCCGACTTCGGCTCAGGTCACGATCTCACGGTTTGTGGGTTCGAGCCTCGCATCGGGCTCTGTGCTGACAACTCAGAGCCTGGAGCCTGCTTCGGATTCTGTGTCTCCCTCTCTCTGCCCCTCCCCCATTCATGCTCTGTCTCTCAAAAATAAACATTAAAATTTTTTTTTTTTAATTACAAATTTCAGTGATGTATTTAGATAGCTTTCCAGAATGCCGCTGGCGGTACAGGTACCCAGTCACCGCTGTACCTGTCCATGGTACATGGAGCCACCGCTGGTGGCTCACCTCCTCGTTTCCGTGCCCTCTGCAAACTGCTGGGGCAGGTCCACTTGGCACAAGAGGAAACTCATCCTATGGAGGCTTACTGGTCAGACACTGACCAGGCTGTCTTGGTAACAAAGCTTTGCACACGAGAGGAGTAACATTACGAGCTGTTACTTGGGACTCTTCATGGTTCAGGCCCCTGTGGGTCCCAGAAAGAAGGAATGTACTGATGAAAACATAGAATGTGCTTAAATCTACCTAAGGTATCGGGGCTGCAGGAGAGGAGTGCTCCGCAATCTCTCCAACACAGAGCAGAAAGCACGTGACAGGCATTCTCAACTTTCCCAGACTACTGCGTGGAAGCTGGGCCCTGCAGGGCTCTTCCGTGCCAGCAGTGGGACCCGGCGCAGTCTGGGAGAAACGACGTGAGCCCCAGGCATCTCTGGAAAGTGGGGCACTGGCCATCAGCACCCTACAGATGTAGCGGCGGATGTCTGGTGGCTGTGGTGGCATCGGCCCTGCCCAACAAAGGGGGATCTGTGCAAGAGGAGTGTCCCCACAGATGTCCCGGAATAACTGGCCAGAATTATCCATGAACATGAACTTCGAAGAACTGCCTGGGAATGGGTGTGTGTCAAAGGCAGGGAATTTGTGAGGAGCTGGGAAAGGAACTGGGAAGACGTAAAAAGAGGTACAAAGCACTGAGAGCGAGGGCTCACGGGAGGATCTCTGAAGCACAGAATGGTCCCTGGTTAAACAAAGATAGGAGGCAAGTATATCCCAAGTTGGAAGTCTTAAGGTTTGAAACACCTTAAAAATATATTCATAATGCCTAAATGGTTTGTGAATTCATTCACTGGTCCCATAGATATTCACCACGTTTAAGGAAGCTGAAATTTTACTAAACAAATATGTATTCATAACGGTGAATATAATAATATTAGTTTATTTCCAGTTTCTTTGCGAATTATGGTCTTCTCTTCAAGACTATGGAGATAAAGTCCAAGACCCTATTGCTTTCATAACATTCTGGGCTCATTAAAAGATACCGAATAACTTGCCAATTTTGAGTGATGAAAATGAAATCCGCACAAGGAAACAAAGAACGTCCATTTCATAATTAGAAAAGAAAGTCATTCAGCGACTCAATGCTGAGTATGTAAGGGACAAAAAGCTAGTAACAATGCCGCTAAGGTTGCAATTCAAGACACTTGTAATGATTATTACAACTTCCGCTTCCACAGGAAGTCGAGAGTGAATACAAAACTCCCTGGAGATTTAATCCAAAGCCAGATGGTTGTATCCAGGACACCCTGGAACTGGACCAGTTTCTGAATTTGGGGACATGGGGAAGAATAAAGCTCTTTCACAATTAACAACGGCAATGAAAGGAGATTCTGTTTGTATGTGCCCTGGTTATCAAGCACTGACCAGAGGGGAAGCAGGTTAGCTATTCTGTATGTGTAAGTGGTATTCTTTTGAATGTGAGAACAAAGAACAGCTTTTAATGATTTCTTGGGGGAAAAAAGAGCCAGATTTTATTTCTAAAATTTTTAAGCAATAATCATACCTATTTCTGTATATTCTATTTATTTCTGTATACTCTTAATATACCTATAGTTTCAGTTTATTTATGGTAAAGTCAAAAGGCGTTTTCTTTTATTACTAATACTCAGCCAGAGACAATATGTGAGTCATATACACTGTTCTAGACCTTTCTTCTTTCAAGCTATAAAACCAACTAAGCAGGGGGTTTATTGAACAATGTAGCTTTTTCCCGATAAATAAAATCCTTATTACACACTTTTCTGTTTAGTGGCATAATATCATAAAGGAACAGGTGATCCACACCTCACTGAGTAAAGTCTCCTCTACAGGGTGGAGGACAGGCATCCAAAGGTATGCTTGCATTTTAGTCCAGATAATGGCAAATCAAATTGAGCACCGTTGGCAGGCTCTAAGGTGAAAATAAATCATCGAAAGGCAAAAATGCCTGAACTGTGTGGGAGGAAAAAAGTGTTGATGTTCACTTAGCCTTTATGATGGTTAGAAAGTTTTACAGTCTAATTTTATGTATGTGAATCTCACGTCATGAAGAACATCTGGGATAATGCCCTAATTCACTGTAGGGAACGCATCAACACTCAGTCATCAGCTCGATGTGGTCTCCCAAAACACTGAGCTAATGGATGAAGACAGGTGATTCCATGGGGAGGTGGGGGAGAATCAAGAGGGGACAAGTATTATCGATTTTACAGAGAAGAGGCAGAGGACAAAATGGTTACAATCATACACCATGTGTGACCACGCTCCTTGCCTTTGGCAAGATATTGTGTCAAAATAAAGAAAACTATGTAAGTCTCTGACTCCCATTTTTCTCCTTAGCACTGCATCTCCCAATCCTCTCTCTAGGTTCTTCTGGAGCAATTGTTTGAACCCTGCTAAATGAGCTCTTTAATAAAACACCGCTATCTTTTTCCTTATTGATAAATCATCTCTATTCAATGGAGAACAGAAAGCATTTTGTAATGGTTTCTCAATGTTCTTCAAAGTGTGAAATAGAAGCTTCAAGCCTCCTCCCTTACGACCAGGCAGCCATCATATTCTTGGAACTTTTGAAGCCACAATGGGAAATATAAAACAGATAATAAAGTAAATGGTAGCCAGGGTGAATTACGTCACTTCAGTCAGTTCATTCATTCAACAAGGTTTTAGTTCAACTGTGTGCAAGCAAGGTCGTCTTTCGAATACTTATTGTCAATGTAACTTTGTTTTTGCTTTTATTAATTTTTTTGATTTTTAATACTTTACTTTTTTTCTTTTTTACTTTTTTTCTTTTTTACTTTTACCCAACTTTTAATTGGGTAAAAGAAATTAAAGTGAATAAACACCTATTTGAAACAATTATAAATGTATCATAAAAACAGAATAGAGTTAGAGAAAGAAGCACAACCATTTCAAGTCATATAAGCAATTTAAGAGAATATTAACAAAATTTCGTTAAAAGGTATGGGCGTCAAACTATTCCTTTGACTTCCATAAAGTAAACATACACAAGGTACACTAACTGTTAACTTCATGAACTTATATTTTAAAAATATTTTCTTGGGGCACCTGGGTGGTTCAGTCAGTTAAGCATCTGACTCTTGATTTCGGCTCAGGTCATGAGTTCACGGTCATGAGTTCAAGCCCTGCATAGGGCTCTGTGTTGAACATGGAGCCTTAGGAGTCTCTCCCTGCTCCTCTCCCCCATGCTCTTTCTCTAAAACAAAAAAATTTTCTCTATTTTTATGATATAAGATTATATAATATATAAGATTATATAATAAAAATTATTATAATAAAGAAAATAAAATAAAATATTTTTTAAGTTTATTTTTACTTATTTTGAGAGAGAGCGAGCGAACGAGCAAGCCGGGGGAGGAGCAGAGAGGGGGGAGAGACAGAATCCCAAGCAGGCTCCTCACTGGCAGCGTAAAGCCCAATGCAGGGCTCGATCTCATCAACGGTGAGATCACGACCCAAGCTGAAATCAAGAGTCACTTAACCGTCTGAGTCACTCAAGTGCTCTGAATTTTTCTTTTTAAATATAGCTTTTTAGAACTGTATCACTCTAGAAATGTTAACTGCTGTAGCTATAGTGTTTTCCCTCCCAACCTCTTAAAGGAAAGGATAAAGTCAGTAACACTAAGGAACAATGACTGTGGGCAGGAGAGCAGTCGGGAGAGAAACATTCCTGGGTTTTCTTCAAGAAGATTCTGGACCCAGACCTGTTTTTGGGAAGATGCAGCAGAAGCAGTAACTGCAACAGTTACAACAGCCTGGCTTCCACTTCCCGCACGATCTCACCTGATAAATGCTTCTAGCTCTCAAATAATAGCCGAAGTTAGTGTCTGGAGAAGTAAAGACTTAAGGAAAGTTTCCTAATCTTACTGCATGAAAATAAATGTGTGTTGCATTTGGACATATTAGAAAAGTTAAACATGTGGTTTTTGTTTGTTTTTTAAAAGAGAAAAGTCTAGCCAACTCATTTGCATAGCTTTAAAATAACCCTCGGACTGAAAACGGAAGTGACTCCTGCATAGACCTGAAGGTCAGATAACGCTGTGTCGGCTACACAGACAGCTGGGCAGCATGTGGTGGGAAGTGCTTTCTGATCCTCCTTGCCTGTAACAGCAGGAACGGGCCAACCCCTACATTAATCCCAGACTCAGGGATGAAGTGTTACACTGCAGATCTCTGGGACAGCCACCAGGAACCTGATTCTTAACTAGAGAGCCTCCTTTGTTTCACTAGACAAGCTAGGAATTGTGGGAAAACGGAAGCTGTTTATTACTATCTTCTGGGTGCCCACTGTCTCATTAATACAGGACTCTGAAGTCCAAGAGACTTAGAAGGTAGCAGCTGGTGACAATCAGAAGGGAAAACCTTTACAGTGTGGCCTTACAACTGCAAGGGAAACCTTATAATACTGACTGGCCGCTTTTTCTAGCTCTTGCCTCTGAAGGCCTGGAGGGAGTGGTCTGATTTTCACCTAACTGTTCCTTCTAGATTCAGTGTCTAGAGTTCTCTAACATAGGAGACACCTGAGTATTTACAGAGAGAGCTATTTAATTCCATGACAACAATGGTTACTTTGGCTTAAATCTTTGAGAATGAAATCTAGGCATGTCAGAGCCCTAAGGACAAACTTGCATGCACTTAGTAGAATATGAAAATGCAGAGTAAACTCAATGTTATATATATGAATTTAAAATCCTATTTAACAAAAATGAGCTTTCCCAATTCCATGGGATCTCTTAAAAAGAATGCCCATGGGGCACCTGGGTGGCTTAGTCGGTTAAGCGTCCAACTTTCGCTTGGGTCATGATCTCGCGGTTCGTGGGTTCGAGCCCCGCGTCGGGCTCTGTGCTGACTGCCAGCTCGGAGCCTGGAGCCTGTTTCAGTCTGTGACTCCCTCTCTCTCTGACCCTCCCCTGCTCACGCTGTCTCTCTCTCTCTCTCCTAGAAATAAATAAAACATTTAAAAAAAAAAAAGAATGCCCATACGTTTAGCCACTTAGAAAACATAATTGCTTCATCAGAATGTCAGTAACTGTCAGAATGAGGCAGGAAGCCCTGGAATGTGAATTAAGAAACCCAGGTTCTCGTCACAACTCTGGCACCAAGAAGTTGGGTCACCGTGAGCATAACACAGGGGAAAACCCACCCTCGCTTCCCAGGATGGCAGAATCAGCTGCTGTTGAGTGTCATTTGCCTAGAAACAAAGATTTTGTGACACATATTCATGAAACATTGATTTGCCTCAAGATGTCCTATGTATTTTAGAATCAGTAAAATAAGTACACCTTTGTCCACGTGTAATTCCAGCACAATCAGTGGATTAATAACGATATGAAATTTTATCTGTAGCCACACTCTTAACTCATACAAAACCGCCTCTAGCTTTAGATGTATCCAACAGCTAAAAACTGAAGAAGTAACAGGATTTACTTTCAGTTTACAAATCGTAGGCTGGTTTTTCTTCATATGAATTTTAACACAAGCTATATGGAGTGTTAATATTGTATCTAACAGAGTAACTATCCTTCTAAAGAGGAATCATCTTTCCTTACATGGAGATGTAATATCTTTAGGTAGAGCAACATTCAAAAGTATTTGAAAATTTTCAGGTGATTACATCTCCATTTCTCAAACTTAACACTCCTGTGTTTTGTGAGAAATATCTTTTTTTAATAAATTTTTTTTATGTCTTTATTTTATTTTGAGAGACAAGAGACAGAGAGCGAGCCGGGGAGGGGCAGAGAGAGAGGGAGACACCGAATCTGAAGCAGGCTCCAGGCTCTGAGCTGTCAGCACAGAGCCCAACATGGGGCTCGAACCCACATACTATGAGATCATGACCTGAGTCAAAGTCAGACACCTAACCTAAACTGAGCCACCCAGGTGCCCTGAAAAATAACTTTTAAAATATGACAGTAAAAATTAACATAGTTATTAGGGCTCCTTTCCCCGTCACAAAGCACTACAAAGCTGTAAGTATTAACCTTGCATGCTCCAGACTCTCTGTTGTGAACAGCCACATAGAAAGGAGAAACAGAGTGAGGTTTTACACCTCAGATGAATCAAGGAGCAATGTACTGGCTCATAATATCAGAGAATCACAGGCCCCCTAACTCAACTTTCCACCCAAAGGTGGAAATAATTGCTATCTACAATAATTACGACAGAAATTCACCCACCTTACTGGGAAAAGCTCACTACTACACAAGGTAGCACATTCAGTTTTTTTTTTTTTTAATTTTTTTTAATGTTTTATTTATTTCTAGGAGAGAGAGAGAGAGAGAGAGAGAGAGAGCGTGCGTGAGCAGGGGAGGGTCAGAGAGAGAGGGAGTCACAGACTCTGAAACAGGCTCCAGGCTCTGAGCCGGCAGTCAGCACAGAGCCCGACGTGGGGCTCGAACCCACGAACCATGAGATCATGAACCAAGCGAAAGTCGGACGCTTAACCGACTAAGCCACCCAGGCGCCCCAACACATTCAGTTTTTTAAACTGTATTCTGTTTTTGGAAAACTCTTATTTTGAGCTAAAAATCTTTCTCTATTCAAGTGTTACCCATCAATTCTACTTCCTTCCTCTGACATCACACACAGCTAGTATTCTTTCTCTTTCACCGCAGAGCCCTTCAGACACTGACCACAGGCCTTTCAGGCCCCGCCTCAGCTTCCCTGGCTAACCAGACTCCGTAAACCCACCTGCTGCCGCCGTCCCTTCCTCCCCTCCCTCCTCCAGGCTGTGTCGCCTGACCTTGCCTTCCTCACTCCTGCCACAAGCATCAATTGAATGCGTTAGGTATTAGACCTAAGTCCATATGCAGGACATGAGCTCTAGACCCTCACACTCTTCGGCATTCTCTTCTCGATTTATTCTAGTTTGTCAACATCTTAAAAAAGTGAGCCCTCGGAAGTGAACATCTCCAGTATGTGGCAGAACTATTACCTCTCTTCCTCTGAAAGTCCTGTTTCTATGGAGAGAACCATTTCCTTTTGTCTGTGACTAGATAAAAACGTTCCCTCTGATACCATTCCTCCAAATGAACCTAATTTGGATTTCTTTTGAGGGGTCAGGAGGATCTACAGACACATGGATTTCTCTTCTCTTCCATCCACCAAATGATGACGGTGAGTTTCTTTCCAGCGGTGTATAAATTGCTTTGATTACAGGATGTGTCTTCTTCTTTGAGGACTTGGTTTTGCTTTAGATTTGGATGTATTATTTTAACTCTATGATAGATTAAAATAGGTCCTTGTCATGGCTGCCCTGAAAAGCTAGTGCTTGACTAAACTACTGACTCTTCGGTGTGGCCACTTTTTGTGAAGAGATTTTATCGTCAGTGAGAAGCAGGTATGGACAAATGGGCCGACAGGTGATCAGAGGACTTTAGTCCAAAGTATTTGCCTCAGAAGAGTAAACTGCCTCCAAGTTATAATAATGATCAGAGGCTTTTTCTCTTCCTTTCTTTTCTACTTACTGGTTGATGAAGAAAAGGATTAAATTCTCCCTCATTAGTTATCTACACTTGCTATGAAGCTTGCTTTTTTATGGTATTTTTTCTTAAAACAATATATCCAGGACTTCCTGATTTCAGAAGTAGCCTGCAATTTCATTATAGGCTGATTGATTTCTTCATTACACTGCTTTCTTCATTACAGAAACTACGAGTGACAACAGTGAATGACAATTGTTAGAAAGTGCTTACTAGGTATCAACCGTTATATTTACTGGGCATATTACATCCTATTATTTCACTTGATTCTCTCAACCACTCTGTAAGACAGGCATTTTATCGCCCTTGACAGATCGGTAAAGTGGAGTTTAAAGAGGTAAAGCAATGTGCCAAAGTTCAGAGAGCTAGTCAGTGGTGACCCACCACCGTTTGTTTGTTTGTTTGTTTTTTATGTTTTTTATTTATTTTTGAGAGAGAGATAGAGACAGCATGAGCAGGGGAGAGTCAGAGAGAGAGGGAAACACAGAATCTGAAGACAGGCTCCAGGCTCTGAGCTGGCTGTCAGCACAGAGCCCAATGCAGGGCTCGAACCCACGAACTGTGAGATCATGACCTGAGCTGAAGTCGGACATTCAACCAACTGAGCCACCCAGGCGCCCCTGACCCACCACCGTTTACAGGAATGCTCTGCCTTCCTGCCACTCACTCACATGGGATCATTTGTAGCCAATCCTGTGTCTGTGTCACTTAAAGCTATGGTTCACAGAGGCAGCCTGGCATCCAGTGTGGTCCATTGCAAAGAACGAGAGTTTACAAGCGTTCTAGTCTTGATTCTGACACTCGTTGGCATTCTCTCTGAGCAGTATCTTTGCTCTCTACAAAATGAGAAGAATAACCCTAGTTTCACAGCATTGCAAAGACATCTATGATAGGCCTGGACACAGACAGACAATCATTCATTCAGTGTCGTGCATTTTCAAATCCCAATTCAGTGGCATACCTTGTATCTCCCACTGCCATGGTACTGGGATAATCTAAAGGGAGTGACCATACACATACACACACACACAAAACATCCCTTCTTTAATGAGTGCTTGTCTCCACAGTAATTTAAAAAAAAAAATGGAAGAGGAAATGCAATAGTGTAAACAGGAGAGTAACAATATTCCAGTTTGAGTTCTAACACTGGAAAAAGATCCAAGGAGATTCAACATAAATATTCTCAAAGACCAGGGGTGCCTGGGTGGCTCAGTCAGTTGAACGTCTGACTTTGGCTCAGTTCATGATCTCATGGTTCGTAGGTTCAAGCCCTGAGTCAGGCTCTGTGCTGACTGCTCAGAGCCTGCTTTGGATTCTGTGTCTCCCTCTCTCTCTCTCTCTCTGACCCTCCCCTGCTCACGCTGTCTTTCTCTCTCTCAGAAATAAATAAAACATTAAAAAAAAAATTCTCAAAGACCAGACAGAGCAAATCTGGTTCCTGAGAAGGGAAAGACAGGGTACACGCAGTGGGTTCGAGAGCCCCTCACACTGACCTGCCATTAGGAAATGTATTCACGGTGTATAATTTGTGTAAACATGTTCTCCTTATTTCTTTATGCTTCTTTCCCCAACCTCTGCCTCAGTTTCCCTATCTGCAAAAAGGAAAGGATGTTGCCAGCTCACAGGGCTGCCATGGGATGAGTGAAAACAGGAAAGGTTTTAATAGAACCTGGGACATGGAGAGAATTCAACTTTGCTCTTACTATGGTCAGTATGGGGCTATTTGCTCTCTTTTTTGCACATGGGAAAATATCCTTCTTCCTTTAATTGATGCTAAGAATGACCAACATGCCCTTCCACAGGAATCCATTCTCTAAAACTGCATGGATGCCTGAGGCTGACCTTGTAAGACCTTAGGTTGAAAGAAAAGGATGGGGGGAGGGGGGCGCAGAGACACCTGGGTGGTTGGTTAAGCGTCCAACTGCACCTCACATCATGATCTCATGGTCTGTGGGTTCGAGCCCCATGTTGGGCTCTGTGCTGTCAGCTGAGAACCTGGAACTTGCTTCAGATTCTGTCTCTCTCTCTCCCTGCCCCTCTCTCTCTCAAAAATAAATAAACATTAAAAAAAAAAAAAAAAGGAAAGGAAAGGAAAAACAAGGAAAGGACCGGGGTTTAAGGAAACAACAGAAGGGCCCTCCTGCCTGGGGGCTCCTCTGTCCTACCTGCACTATGCAGATCTCTGACCTGAGGCGATCATGCAGATGCCAAATCCAAACCTATTTTTAAGCTGGGGAAAAAAATGTAAAGCCAAAAAATTGTAAAGAAAAGCAAAATAAATACATGTATTTTGAAATTGTGTCATATTTGTTTCAAGTCTTTTCAAATTATTTCAATAAATATTTACTGAAGGTACCTACTAGGTACTGGCAACTAAGAAACAAAATATAACTGATAAAGCTGTTTGTTCCCTTTGTAAATCTCTTTAATGTTGTCTCTCTCATTCCTTCCTCAGATAGAACTATTGTAATAGATTTGATGTCAAGCCTTCGTGTCCATGTTTCTACACATTTAGATACAGGTATTCACAAACAAAACTAGCATTGTTTTATACATTTTAAAGACATATATACATTGTATTGTATTTATCTTTTTGCAGGTTTATCTGTTCATGATGATACACTAGATCTAGTTCATTCATTGTAACTGCTGTATAATGTTCCATGATATGAACATTCTATATTCTCATTTATCCATTTCCTTATGACGGAATTTTAGGTGGTTACTGGTTTTTCTATTACAAAGAATGCTGCTTTATCCAAATCTCCTTGTTTTCATAAGTGAGAATTTCTCTGAAAATAAATTTAGCTGTGGAATTGCTATGTTGTTTGGGGAACAGGTGTTTCATTTCACCTTTCAAAAGCTACCATACTGTTCCTAAACACTATGGGACTTGCTATGGTCAGTATTTTAAATTTTTGCCAAGTTCACGGTTGTGGCATGGACTTAATTTGCATTTCCCTATTACTACTGCAGTGGTGTGAGTGTGTGCATGTGTGTCCTTAAACATTTACTGCCTGTGCGGGGTTTCCCCTTCAGTGAGCTGCCACTTAATAACCCTTATGCGTGTTCTTAATGTATTGTTTGTCTTCTGTAATGATTTATAGAAGTCATTTATATATAGTAATCTATATTGTTATATGGATTGCAAATACTTTCTAGTCTATTCTTTGCGCGCGCGTGTGTGTGTGTGTGTGTGTGTGTGTGTGTGTGTGTGTTAAATCTCTGCTTATGGTGTCTTTTATTGTCTCAGTTTTAAATTTTGCTATGGTCACTTTTTACATTTGTGTTTTTTGCAAGTCATGCCAAAAATACCGGGAGTATCAGGAAAGCGAACCGGTATAATGAAATAAGCAGTGAGGTAGAAGACAAGAGACACAGGTATGATAATATGGGTTTGAATCCCCCATCCACCATTTAAATCTACCATAGACTATTTGTGTGACTCCGAATGATGCAATGCCTTTGAGTCAGTTTCCTTAGACAAGGGAAAGCTACACTACACATCTGTCCATTTATCCAAAAAGTATTTGAGTGTCTATTACATGTGGGCACAATTCTAGTAATGAAATTACAGTGATAAACAAGACACACAAAGCTTGTGTCCATATAGAGCTTATACTGCAGTGGGGGAAGACACAGAGTAAGTACACCAAGATGACACAAAAGCAACTAACTAAACAACACCCACTGAGATGATGCTGTCAAGTGTTCTGTAATTTGTAAAGTGCTCTACAAGCGTGTGCTATTATGATGATCATGGTCAGGGACTCTGCCAGAGGTTCTTCTGAAGGTGCTCATGAGTCGAAGGTGTAATTATTCGATTTTATTTGAAAATGAACTGATAGGGAATCAAGCCGTACAAGACAATAGACGCCTCCAAGATAGGAGAGAATTTTATGTTGGAGGGCATCCTGGACTTTGACTAGAAACCCAGAGGCTCATTCTGTTTGGCCCAAGGCAGTCCTCCAGCCTTGCTGGGACCAGTCCTTGATGCAAGGATTTCATACCAACCAGGCTGGTCTATCTGTTGCCCTCAGCATGTCTGATGCGTCTTCTACTTTTCCCACCTACTCTTATAATCTTGGTCTCTTCTAACCTTGCCTCCTCCTGGATTGTGTGAAGTCAGTTCTATACTGTCTACTTATTTCGTTTTTACCCACACACTTAAGTTTGTGATCAATTTTCACTACTTCCAAACTGACGGGGGAAAAGTAGTGGGAAAAAAAAGTAGGGAAACAAACACATGCTTTCTCTTTCCTCATTATTTCCAATACAGTATGCAAATCCAATCTGTATGGATTCGGATTATTATCCACTTTATATAGGGTTTTAGTAACTGAAGAAATAATGACGATCCAGTGGGAAAGGCAGAGAGCAGAAGATATGTTTTCTTGTAGGGTAAAATTTTAAGGGTTAAGGCATTAGATTCAGCACCATTAAGAAGCTCAAGACATAGGGAATTTGATGTAGGCAGTTGGACAAACAGCTAAGGTTTAATCTGATTATGTGCAGCTCCCAGGATTTTCTCAAGTTACGATTCAAATCCACACAACAATTTTCAAAACACATTCCATTTCACAACATGAGTGCATCTATAGTGAGAACTATTCAGCAGGAAAAATGGTTTTGAAACTAGCAAGTAGCTTGTTTTTTCATTTTTCTCTAATTAGTAGACTCCATGCAGCCTTAAAACAAAAGGAACTAAATATCAGTGCATGAAATCTTTATTACTCTTTCACTCTCTCAAGAAATGTCAAACTAAAATCCATGGTCACAGGAATATGAAGATTTTTAAAACATATGTAAATGTAGGGTAATCAAGGTAGTTTAACAAGAGCAACAAAAAAATCTCTATTCCAGAAACAGAAAAAAAGTGAGGGCTGTAAAGATGATCCTTTTTTTTAATTTTTTTAAATATTTATTTCTGAGAGAGAGAGAGAGCGAGAGCAGAGGAGGGTCAGAGAGAGAGGGCGATACAGAATCTGAAAGAGAGAGAGAGAGAGAGAGAGCGAGAGCAGAGGAGGGTCAGAGAGAGAGGGTGATACAGAATCTGAAACAGGCTCCAGGCTCTGAGCTGTCAGCACAGAGCCCGACGCGGGGTTCGAACCCACAAACTGTGAGATCATGACCTGGGCCGAAGTCAGACACTTAACTGGCTGAGCCACCCAGGTGCCCCTGTAAAGATGATTCTGATGAAGTTTCTGTGGGTAACAGCCCCCAGTTTTGAGCATTCCCTAGTGGCTAGCTTAGCTTATATGTTGAGGAACTTTATATATAGATCTTCTCGTGTGACCCAATCTCCACCATGTGTCAATATACACATTTTATACAGGAGATAAATGGAGTAGAGAATTGAACCCAGGAGCGTGTGGTTCAAGAAAGAAGTTTTTCAAATGCTGATAACATGATAAGAGAATACTGACATATTAGTTCAACCCCTATATACCCTCCTTAGCCAGGCTCTCCCAGGCCAGGTATTATGGAAACCAGGTTAATCTTCCTAAATGACTCTTTTATCATTTGACTTTCCATTTGAAAATCTTAGTTTACAAAATCTAGAAGGAACTTCTTAGATTCAGATTCAAGACTCTTCAAAAATCTGACTTGACTCATCGCATAATCCTGCTGGCCCACAGCCTTCACAATTCAAAAGACATTTATTGAGCATCTAATGTAAGCTAGGCTCTGGAAGGATATATGGCCTTGTCCATAAATTGCTCACAGTACAGTATTTCTCAAATACATCCGTTACTGTTTTGTGGGTCCTTACCTAGTCATCTCCCTTAAATGGAATGTTCTGCTTAATTCCAATTTCATACTTTTTCTTATATACCAAAATCTAGCCTAGTCAAGATCCAGTGTCAATCCCAATCCCTGCATGAAAGAGATGCTAAATATTTTTGTTAGTTCATTCCTCTGAACCCCTAGAATACCAGATTCCAGATTTATGTGGATTTGATTGCTGGCATGCAGATTCCGAAGCCCGTCACTCAGAGACTCTGACTCAGTAGGCCTGGCTTCGTCCAGCACGGGAATGTACATTTAAACTTCTCTGTTTACATTCCCAAATTCTGGCTACTTCTACCCATGCCGCCTCTTGGACAACTGGTTTAATTTTTTCTCCACTCACTGATCGCAGCCTTGTCAATCCTGATGATTTTGGCTTCAATTACCAACTACCTCCTGGTCCTGATCACATTCTTGCTTGATAAAGAAGCAAAAGTTAGCTCTGATATAGGCTTAGACTTTTTTTTTGTTTTTGTTTTTTTAACTAGCATGGCTGCTTTGCATTGGTGAGTTGGAAACAGACTTCCGGCAGTTAAATCTCAAAATAAGTTGCAGCCTATGCCACTTCTTTTTAGGAGTCTGAGTACAGAAAAGATCAAGGGAAAGGGGGTAATGCTTACCTTGAAGAATACAAAGGGGTAACAACTCCCAGCCCATGGAGACAGGGATGTGAAATGACCACTAAGGGGAATCTTGACTGGGTTGTCCTAGAAGAAAATGCAACCAAGTATTTTTCTGACAGCCCAGTGCACCCTCCTTAAGCGTAAGTGTACCACTGACATTAAAACAGTCATAAAATATGCAATTCCACAAATCAAGGAAGCTGCTGGCTCCAAAAGAATGAATCCTCCCTGTAACAATTTAAGGAAAGCCTCTGGAATGAGAGCAGAAAAGGTCAAAGTATAGGCTCCTTCTTTCTTCCCACCATGTCTTGGGGAATCCTGCACAGACCTCTCAGAGGCAAAGAAAATAAGTGGATCAGAACTAATTTTTCTGGAAAACAGAAAAATGGCCATTTTTATTTTTACACTATGGACAACTTCTGTTTTCTTCTTTAAAGGTTTGAGTTAATTTTTAATCTGACTCTAACTAATCTAACTTCAATGTAACCTAACAGTCAATAAACTTTTGACCCTACCAAAAGACTCAGGGCCCCCAAGTACCCTTAAAAGCTGTTCAACTCAAAGATTCTATTAACCAAATTCTGCTTAGCAACATGGAAAATCAGTAATTTAAATCTTTAAGTACCACAAGTAAACTCAAATTATAAACTGTCATTATGAAATAAAAGTTTGTGGGCAAAGCCACCACTGGTCTTTCTGATCAATGTGTTATTGATCAGAATATCAGTCATTCTATTTAAAACAGTAACAGCTTGGGGCGCCTGGGTGGCTTAGTCGGTTAAGCGTCCGACTTTCGCTTAGGTCATTATCTCGCGGTTCGTGGGTTCGAGACCCGCGTCGGGTTCTGTGCTGACTGCCAGCTCAGAGCCTGGAGCCTGTTTCAGTCTGTGACTCCCTCTCTCTCTGACCCTCCCCTGCTCACGCTGTCTCTCTCTCCTAGAAATAAATAAAACATAAATAAATAAATAAATAAATAAATAAAACAGTAACAGCTTTACTTAATTGAATACTTATTATTTAATTGTCTACAATATGGGTGTCCTATTTATTATGCTAAAAGATTTATTACACTTGTAGCTTATGTATATGTACATCTGTTGTTCATAATCACTTCCACTGAAAATATCCCTTTCCATTGCTTGCTCCATTTTCCCCATATTTGAAATGGATCTTTAGGTTTTACATATTTGTATATATATTTATGTAAATTCATACCTAAGATCTATGTAATATGTAAATACAAATATTATGTATATAAATGAAAACATATATTTACCTATCTATTGATCCACCCATCTATTCTTTTTTGTAGTTGTTTTGTTTTGTTTTTTTTTTTATTTATTTCTAGGAGAGAGAGAGAGAGACAGCATGAGCAGGGGAGGGTCAGAGAGAGAGGGAGTCACAGACTGAAACAGGCTCCAGGCTCTGAGCTGGCAGTCAGCACAGAGCCCGACGCGGGGCTCAAACCCACGAACTGCGAGATCATGACCTGAGCGAAAGTCGGACGCTTAACCGACTAAGCCACCCAGGCGCCCCACCACCCATCTATTCTTATAATTAATGGGGAAGAAACTACATGGGGAAGTCATTCTGACTTTTCTATTGTCACCTATGATAATGGTGAAAAATAATATTGCTTTCATCAGATTTAAATGAGAAAAGTGCATTTATACTGGCTCATGGATAACACTATATGGAATAAAATAGGTTATTTTTTAGGATCATAAGGTTAATACCTGGTTTTGCTACCTCTTCTATGTGACCTTGGATAAATCATTTATCTTTTTCGAAACTCAATTTTCCCACCTCTAAAGTAGGTATACTGATACAGAACTTGCCTCTCTCAGAAGTTGTCTGTAAGCCTTCAAAAAAGATAAATGTTTTTTCAATGCACTTTTATACACACTAACTGATTAATAAATATAAAATAATATTACTACGCTTGTAGTATATTTAAATAACTAAAATCCAAAAAAGACAACATGTATATAAAAACCAAAATAATTACTAAGTAAATTCACAAATCATAGGTTTGTTTACACTATTAAGATATTCGTGTTTAATTTCAGTAACAATTTAACACTGTTACAGATTTCATTATGTAAAAATAACAACATAACCTGGCCCCATCGACAAATTATGTTATAAAAAGTAAACGTAACTATAGAAATGCATACACATCTTAATTTCAATAAGAACTTATAAAATTATACACTTCATGCCTTAAATAGGACATAACCTGACCCCTCCCACAAATATAATGATTCTGAAGTATAAATACATTAGGAGTACAGATACATTATTTACCGAAAGGTTACATAAACATACGCGCATGGATAAAACAGCTACATTGGTGAAACATGCCTAAGCTGACATGTGATAAATAATTATAAACCCGTTAAGAGATACTGGTCTTTACAAGAACTGTACTGGGGATATGTTTGCAAAGCAGATGGGAAGAGAGTACTGCACTGGGAACCAGCACCACTGGCCTTCACTTTATCAGCAAACAACTGTTCAGCATTTACTCTAGGTCAGACATTAGCCTAGATGCTTGAGATAGTTTACTGAGCAAGGCAAACAGAATCTGTCCTCACGAAGCTTGCAAACAAAGGGGGATGTGAAGGGACATGTCATGAAGGGGCAAAAATCATTTCACATAATAAGTAAACTATTAAGAGGTACCAGGTGCTATATGAATGAGTAGTCATTAGATTACAAGTGCTATGAAAAAATATAGCACTGTAAGGGGATCAGGCACATGTGAACATGGCAGGGCAGGTTTTAGTTTTAAACAGAGTGGTTAGGGTAGGTCTCATTAAGAAGGTACTGAGCAATAATCGAAATGAAAAAGACATGCGAGGGAATCAACAATAGATTAGAGGATGCAGAACAGATCAGCAACCTGGAAGACAGGGTAATGGCAAGAAAGACCCAAGCTGAAATGCAAAAAGAATAATACAAGGGAGATAGGAACATTTGCATTATATGCATATCAGAGGGAAAAGAAAGAAAGCACCAGAAATCATATTTAAAGAAATAATAGCTGAACACTTCTCTAACCTAGGGAAGGAAACGGACTTTTAGGTTCAAGAAGCACAGAGAGTTCTAAAGAAAATGAACCAAGGAGGTCCACACCATGATACATAATAACTAAAATGTTAACGATTACAAAGAGAGAATTTTCAAACAATTTTTTTAATGTTTTATTTATTCCTGAGAGAGAGAGGCAGCGTGAGCAGGGGAGGGTCAGAGAGAGAGGGAGACACAGAATCTGAAGCAGGCTCCAGGCTCTGAGCTGGCAGTCAGCACAGAGCCCGACGCAGGGCTCGAACCCACGAACCGCGGGATCATGACCTGAGCCAAAGTCGGACGCTTAACCGACTAGGCCACCCAAGCGCCCCAAAGAGAGAATTTTCAAAGCAGCAAGAAAGGAGAAACTACCTATATACATGGGAAATCTCAGGAGGCTGTCAGCTGATTTTTCAACAGAAGCTTTGCAGGTCAGAAGGGAGTAGAATGATATAGTTACGGTGCTGAAAAGCAAAAACAGTAATACTCTACCCAGAATCAAGATGACCATTCAGTATGGAAAGAGCAGTAAATTTTCCCAAACAAACAAAAATTAAAGGAGTTCATCGCTGCTAAACTGGCCTTACGGGAAATGTTACAGGGACTGCATTAGTGAGAAAGAAAAATTCATAATTAAGAAAAGGACGAGATTTTCAAATTAGAAAATGACAAAATTTCATGAGGAAAAGCAAACATACAGTAAAGAAAATAAACAATCACTTATAGAGCTACTATGCATGTAACAGAACAAAGACAGAAAAGTCAATTATATCTTAAGAATTAGTTAAGGGAGCTCACAAAATAAAAAGATGACAGCAAAATATGACAGCAAATACATAAAATGCGATAGGGGAGTAAAAATAGTTTCCTTAGAATGTGTGTGAACTTAAGTGACCATCAACTTAATATAGACTGCTATATATTTAAAACAGTAATATGAACCTCATGGAAACCACAAACCGAAAATCTATAATAAATGCATTTAAGAAAAGAGAGAAAGAAAGTCAAACATAACACTAAAGAAAGTCCTCAAGCACAAGGAAAGACAGCAGGGTAGAAAAAAAAAAAAAGAACAGAGAACTACAAAGGAGGAAAAAAAAAAGCCCAGAAAACAATTAACAAAATGGGAGGAAGTACATCTCTATCAATAATTACTTTAAATGTAAATGGTCTAAATGCTCTAATCAAAAGATGTAAGACGGGGACTCTTGGGTGGCTCAGTCGGTTAAGTTTCCTACTTTGGCTCAGGTCATGATGTCATGGTCCATGAGTTCAAGCTCTGTGTCCTACTTTGGATTCTGTGTCTCCCTCTCTCCCTCTGCCTCTCCCCACCTCCCCACCCCTCACTCGCGCTACGTTCTCTCTTTTTCTCTCTGTCTCTAGCAAAAATAAACATTTAAAAAAAGATGTGGAATGACTGAAAAAAAAAAGATTCATATATGCTGCCTACAAGAGACCCACTTCAGATCTAAAGACACATACAGATTGAAAGTAAATGTATAGAAAAAAATACTTCATGCAAAGAGGCAAAAAAAAAAAAAAAAAAAAGCCAAACTAGCAATACTTCTATCAGACAAAACAGACTTTAAAACAAAGACTATAACAAACACAGAATGGCATTACATAACGATAAAGGGATCAAAATAACAAGAGTGGGGGTAGGGAGAAAAAGGGGAGAGAAAAGATCAATAAAACCAAGAATTGGGTATTTAAAAAGATGAAAAAAAATGATAAGCCTTCAGCTAAACTCATCAAGAAAAAAAGGGAGGACCCAATAAATGACATCAGAAATCAAAGAGATGTAACAGCCAACACCACAGAAATACAAAAAATTATAAAAGATTACTATGCAATATTATATGGAAACAAACTGGGTAACCTAGAAGAAATGGGTAAATTCTCAAAAATGTACAATCTTCCAAAAGTGAGTCTGGAAGAAACAGAAAATCTGAACAGACCAACTACTAGTAACAAAATTCAATCGGTAATCAAAAAACGTCCAGTAAACAAAGATCTAGGACCAGATGGATTCACAGGTCCTAGAATTCTACCACACATTTAAAAAAGAGCTAATACCAATTCTCAAGCTATCCCAAAAAACAGAAGAGGAAGGAAGCTTCCAAATACATTCTAGGAGGTCAGCATTACCCAGATACCAAAACCAGACACTACCAAAAGAAAAAACAAAACAAAACAAAACAAACAAACAAAAAAACTATAGGCCAATATACCTGATGACCACAGGTATATTGCAAAAATCTTCAACAAAAAATTGGCAATCCCATGATTAAGTGGGATTTATTACAGGGAGCCAGGATGGTCAATATTTGCAAATCAGTCAATAGCATATACCACATTAACAAAACTAAGGATGATAATGATACAATCATGTCAATAGATGCAGAAATGTATCTGACAAAATGAACATCAATTTCTGATAAAGATGCTCAACAAAGTGTGCTTAGAGGGAACAACATCTCATCATAAGAAAGATACAAACCAGAGCTAATATCATACTCATTGGTGAAAAACAGAAAGCTTTTCCTCTATGATTAGGAATAAGACAAGAACGTCCACTCTCAACACTTTTATTCAACATGGTACTAGAAGTCATAGCCACAATAATCATACAACAGAAATAAATGGTATCCAAATTGGTAAGAAGGAAGACATACTATTTGCAGATGACATGATACTATCTACACATAACCCTCAAGATGCCACCACAACACTATTAGGATACATGAATTCTGTAAGATTGCAAGACATAAAATTAATGTGCAGAAATGTCGTATTTCTATATACTCATAACAAGGCAAAAGGAGACAATGTGAAAAAAATTCCATTTGTAGCTACACCAAAAAGAATGAAATACTTAGGAATAAACTTACCAAGGAAGAGAAAGACCTATACTCCGTAAACTATAAAACACTGATGAGAAAAATTGAAGACATCACAAATGAAAAGATACACCATTCTCATGGATTGGAGGAAGAATATTGTTAAAATGTCCATACTGCCCAAAGTAATCTACAGATTCAATGCAATCAAGATCCACTTACAACAGCGTTTTCTTTTCTTTTCTTCTTTTTAAATATTTTTATTTATTTCTAGGAGAGAGAGAGACAGCGTGAGCAGGGGAGGGTCAGAGAGAGAGGGAGACACAGAATCTGAAACAGGCTCCAGGCTCTGAGCTGGCACTCAGCACAGAGCCCGACGCGGGGCTCGAACCCACGAACCGCGAGATCATGACCTAAGCGAAAGTCGGACGCTCAACCGACTAAGCCACCCAGGCGCCCCTACAACAGCATTTTCACACATCTCAGAACAAATAATCCTAAAGTTGGTATGGAAACATAAAAGACCCTAAATAGCCAAAGCAATCTTGAGAAAGAACAGAGCTGGAGGTATCACAATCTAATTTTAAAATATACTACAAAGCTACAGGAATCAAAAGAGTATGGTACTGGCACAAAAAGAGACAGAGATCAATAGAACAGGACAGAAAGCCCAGAAATGAACTCATGCTTACATAGGTTAATTAGCCAAAAGAGGCAAGAATATATGGTGGGGAAAAGATAATCTTTTCAATTAATGGTGCTAAGAAAACTTAACAGCAACATGCAAAAGAATGAAACCGGACCACTTTCTCACACCATACACAAAAAGAAACTCAAAATGGATTAAAGACCTAAATGTGAGATCCGAAACTGTAAAAATCATAAAAGAAAAAATAGGCAGTAATTTCTTTGATATCGGCCTTAGTAATATTTTTCGAGATCTGTCTCCTCAGGCAAGGGAAACAAAGGCAAAAATACACTATTTGGACTACATCAAAATAAAACGCGTCTGCACAGCGAAGGAAACCATCAATACAACAAAAAGGCAACCTGCTGAATAGAAAAAAAATTTGCAAATGATACATCTGATAAAGGGTTAATTTCCAAATGCATGAATAACTTGTAAAATTCAACACTAAAAGCTCCCAGATAATCCAATTAGAAAACAGGCAGAGGACCTGAATAGAAATTCTTCCAAAGAAGACACACAGCTGGCCCAGACACATGAAAATATGCTCAGCATCACGAATCGTCAGGGAAACACAAGTCAAAACCACAGTGAGATCTCATCCTACACCTGCCAGGATCAAAGAGTCAAGAAATAACAAGTGTTGGCAAGCGAGGAAAAGGAACCCTCTTGCACGGCTGGTGGAATGCAAACTGGGGCAGCCACTGTGGAAAACAGTATGGAGGCTCCTCAGAAAACTAAAAATAGAACCATTTGATCCACTAACTTCAGTACTGGGCATATATCCAAAGAAAACGAAAATACTAATTCGAAAAGCTATATGTGCCTTTTTTTTTTTTACTGCAGCATTATTTATAATATTCAAAATTTGGAAGGAACTCAAGTGTCCAGCAGTACAAACGCAGATAAAGAAAATAATGTGTACGTATACAACGGAGTATTAGTCATAAACAAAGAGATCTTGTCATTTATGACAATGTGGTAGGACCTAGAATATGTTATGCTACGTGAAAGAAGTCTGACAGAGAAAGACAAATACCACATGATTTCACGCATATGTGGGAAAAAAAATACACACGGCAAATGGACAAATAAAGAAAAGCAGAAACTGACTCACAAATACAGAGAACTGGGGATTGCCAGAGGGGTGGGGCGTAAGGGCCATGGGCAAAATGGGTGGCGGGTAGTGGGGGACATAGGCCTCCAGTTATGGAACAAATACATCTCAGGGATGAAAGGTAGGGTCTGGGGAATATATATGGTCAGTGACAGTGCACTAATGTCGCGTGAGGACAGATGGTAGCTGAGCAGGGCAGGACATGTGAATCACTATGTCATACACCCGAAACTAACGTAGCGCTGTATGTCAACTAGACTTCCAAAAGAAAACGAGGGAGAGAGAGAACTTGTCTACTGTTTCCCAAGGCTATTTTGATCCGAAGATCTCTTTTCTCTCAAAACTTCAGAAAAAAAATTATAACCAAAAAAAAAGATGAAGAAGGTAGTCACAAGACAGCCACCCAGCTCTCAGGCAGAAAGATCCAGCAGCCAGTGGGAAGAGCCAGTGTCAAGACTCCACGGATTCTGCCAAAATAGTCTTGTGCAAAAAAGAACACCTCAGGGGCGCCTGGGTGGCTTAGTCGGTTAAGCGTCCGACTTTCGCTCAGGGCATGATCTCGCGGTTCGTGGGTTCGAGCCCCGCGTCGGGCTCTGTGCTGACTGCCAGCTCAGAGCCTGGAGCCTGTTTCAGATTCTGTGTCTCCCTCTCTCTCTGACCCTCCCCTGCTCACGCTCTCTCTCTCCTAGAAAAAAAAAAAAAAAGAACACCCCATTTTGCAGATGAGTAAACAGTGTCTCAGAGAGGTGTGATGAAGGGAATAGAGCGAGTCAATAGTACAGCCAGGGCTGGAAGAAACCATTTTTCTGGACTCTCGGTCCAGTGCCTTTCTTCCGTCTCATGCCTTTGTGCACCAGGCTAGAGGAAAGCGTTCTGTCACCTGCAAAGCCGTGAGTCTATGTAAGGTGTCACCGCTGCTGCGGCTGTTGTGGCTATTATTACTATAATAATAATAATAATTATTATTATTATTAATTATTCAGCGGGGCCACTGACATTTCCTGAAAGGCAGTTAAAACTCAAAGAAAAATTTTGCTTTCCCTTTCCATGGTTTGTTTTTCTCCTTCCTCTACCTGTGCATCTTTCCATAGGTGGGTCATTTCAATACTACATTTTCAGTTAAAGGAATTATGGATCTTTGGGTATCTGATAAAGGTGGGAAGCACAGGAATCAGGTAGAAGATAGAAAGAGTAACTTAATGCACAAAAGAGCTATGAGAGAATGGAAGAACGTGAAGCCCGGTGACCGGGGCGGTAGAGAACCACCTCTCTCCAGAGGCAGGAAGAGGGGGCACAAGGAATAGGAGCACAGCTCAGGAAGGCAAGAGGGAGGCCCTGGGAGCATATTGGGGGTAGAGCCTCCCATCTATTTTATTTTTTTACATTTATTCATTTTTGAGAGAAGAAGAGAGATAGAGCATCCGCGAGGGAGGGGCAGAGAGAGGGAGACACAGAATCTGGAGCAGGCTCCAGGCTCCGAGCTGTCAGCCCAGAGCCGGACGCGGGGCCCGAACTCGTGAACTGTGTGATCATGACCTGAGACAAAGTCAGATGCTTAACTGACTGAGTCACCCAGGCGCCCCTCGAGCCCCCCACCTTTAAGCCACTACCTGAACGTGAGGACTCTGGCCTTGAAGAAATAATGAACTTCAAGGAAAAAGGTTAAAAACTAAGAGGAAGGAAGGAAACCTATAAATAAAGGAAAGCTGTCAATTAAAAAAAAAAAAGAAAGAAAGAAAAGGCAAGACTAGTGGAAAGGAGGTTGGAGAAGAGAGGAAATATAAAGATATTTTGAAGTAAAAATGTGAGACTATTTTACACTAAACAATAGAAGGAGAGTGAGAATCAGATTTCAGACACAGTAGACTTGAGAGCTGGTGGAATTACTAACAGCCGGAGGGAACGCAGGGGACAGCGCGAAAGACGAGTAGCAGACTTTTAGTAACACGAGGTTTAGGTGGCAGTGTCATCCTCACGAGCGGGAACGGTCCAGCAGATTACGAGGGGGATTTGGAGGTGCCATCCGGGGCCGTTTGGTCTGCGCACTAGCTTCTAACCACATGTGGCACACGAGCGCTTGAAACTGTGCCTACCCTGAGCTGAACGTGCCGTCAGCATAAAACACACAACCAGGTTTTGAAGATTTTATATGAAAAAAAAAAAAAAGAGTATAAAGTATCCAATTTTTTTACATGATCACATGTTGAAATAATATTTGCATGAATTAGGTTAAATAAAATATATTTTTTTAAGTGTATTTATTTTCAGAGAGAGACAACCAGTGAAGAAGGGGCAGACAGAGAGGGAGACGGAGGGTCCAAAGCAGGCTCTGTGCTGACAGCAGAGAGCCTGAGGCCGGGCTCGAACTCACAAACCGTGAGATTATGACTTGAGCATAATATTCACTGAACACGAAGAATTACACTAGCCACATTCAATGCATTATCTCATTTGCTCTTCCCAACAACCTTATGAAGTGATATCATTGTCTTTTTTGAACAAACACAAAAACACAACAACAAAAAAACACTAAGTTCTAAAGAAGTTAAATCTGCCTAAGGTCACACACTGAAATCTTGGTGTTAGAATTCACATCTGTGAGTGACTCCAGATCTCAGGGTCTAAATTGCCACATTGATCCCAGAACAATTCATACTTTGCAACTCTTTAATTGTTAGATTTTAAACGGTGATGGTTAAACTAACAATTTATTACAATGGTCCATTGTCCATACCAGAGTCGTCCTAATTCGATTAAGTAAAAATACAAATGTGTTAAAATGTGTAACCTTAGGATTTTGCTGAGCTGCTCATGTTGGCATATTTTCAGCCTTTCGAACTTAAATAAGAGCTTACTGATGCAAACTCTTGCCTCTTACCAACATCTACTCCTAAAAATGCAAAACTTTCAAGTTAGATGGTACGTGGTCCAAGGGAGATGAACCTGGGTACACCCTCCATAGAAGGGCCCTGTTTTCTGAATATAACTAAATATATTCTATGGAGCCACTTATATTTTAAATACCCCATGGAAGCATCTGGCAGTGATTAAAATGTTTTGAAGGAATCAGTTATACCTCAATTTTTAAAATCGTTTTGACAGGAGCTGGATTAAATTTCAACCTTTTGTTAAAGGAACAAAAATTAAGCTTACCCGGGGCGCCTGGGTGGCTTAGTCGGTTAAGTGTCCGACTTCAGTTCTGGTCATGATCTCATGGTTCGTGGGTTCGAGCCCCGCGTCGGGCTCTGTGCTGACTGCCAGCTCAGAGCCTGGAGCCTCTTTCAGATTCTGTGTCTCCCTCTCTCTCTGACCGTCCCCTGCTCACGCTGGCTGTCTCTCTGTCTCTCTCTCAGAAATTAAAAAAAAATTAAAAAAAACTTTTTTTAATTTAAGCTTACCCAACTAGATCATGTAAAATGGCATTTTCTACTCCTTTAAAATGCTATGCTTTGAGGAATAGAAAGAAAAAAATGGCTTCCTTTTTTTTTTTGTTTTTGTTTTTTTTACTGGAACCATCACACAAAATCTAGAAATATAAATTGGGATCAAAAGAATGAGGTGTCTTTCATGTAAGTTTCGTGATTGGGTTTAATTTCAAAGACAAACTTATCATTCCTTCCTTTTCATCTTTACTTTTTACTACCTTTCTGGCCAAGACAACAATTATAGAACTGTTTAACAGTGATGGCTAGAACCGTATCATTTTCAGGAACTTCCTGTGTAAATGTTCCTATGCAGTCTGGCTCAGATTATAAAACCACATGTCCCCAGGCTTAGAACAAAGGATTGCCATCCACTTACATTATAGAAATGGGAAAACAAAAGGAATCTGAGGGAAAAATGTTTGCTTTGGAATAAGACTAATTAATTAGCAGACCTGGTGATAAACTGTTCATGTTGGATTTGGATCCAAAACAGTCTCTCTCTGCACTGACCCGCTAGTTTCTTTTTGAATTTAACCCCCTCCTCCAAACTTTCCCACTCATAGCATGTTTTTATCTTTATTTTTTTTTTGAAGTGTGAGGACTTGTATGTGGACATATATATAAAAAGATGTCCTCTGAAAACCCAAAGTTTCTGAAAAACACTTTTCTAAAAAGGTAGTATCACGATAGTACAGGGTAGTGTAACAGCTAGCCCTTTATTTTGGTTCTTTTAGATTAATTCCCATGACTCTTCCGTCCAATTAAGGTGATATCCTTGGACTTGTTTCCTCACTCATTACAATTCATGATTTCTAACAAAGGATCAGGCCCCCAAGGAGAGAGCCAGCTAGCACTAAAAATGCTCTGGCGGACACATCAGGGTGCAAGCTGTCAAGAGCATGAAGTGATGGGCCCAGATATTAGAGAGAGGGCCAGCTGGATTTTTATCATTGAGGGCCACCACGCTGAGTCCCTCCAAGAGTATCCCCCACCCCCCAAACTTCCCCTGAGATTCTCATCATTACAAGCATCAACTGGATAATCCCCGTAGCTGCCTGGCCACTTCCCGTTTGTACCTCATCTTGAGTATACTGGTTTATTGGGTTAATTTCCTCTTTAATGTACTGCACACACTCTATGTGCCAGGCACCGTTGTAGGTACTAGAAGTAACAGTGAACAAAAGGACAAAAATCTCTGCCGCTGACACATTCTAGTGGGGAACACGTTCAGTGAGCAAGATAAACAAAAGTGTTAAATAATACATGATGAAAAGGGGGGGAAAATGAAGCTAAAGGGGCGATATATGAACCGTGGTGGGTGAGTTAAGAAAGATCTAAATCTTAAGAGTGGCCGGAGGAGGCTTCACGTACAATCAAGTAGATGGCATGTGCCTGCGAGGGGAGAGAGGGGAAAATCTAGGACTGATGTGTCAGCTGGAGTGAGGGAAAGAAAGGAGATTAGCATATTTCAACACGCCCGGGAGTGAAGAAAGAACCATATGGAAACCGCATCCCTTTCTCTTTCCGTGGTCCCAGAAACGGGTTCTTCTGCCAAAACTCTGAGGCGGTTCGCGGGATACGGATGCACGGGGCACACCCGGACACACGCACCCCTCTCTGTCCAGGAACAGAGCTTAATGGCCCGCAGAAAGCGTTAAGAACCCACAGGCAAGTACTGGCCTGGGACACTGGGAACGCGAGGAGTTGTCGGAAAGGACCCACCAGGACGCCACTCCCCCTCCCGCGCCCCCCATCCCCGTGTACAAAAGAAAAGCTCCCCGACTCCTCGCGGCAAACCCGGGGAGGCCCGGGCAAGCACGCAGACACACCCCCGGGATTGCAGGCGCGGTGCAGCGGGGAGAACAGGAGGCACGGATTCAACCGTTAGAGACAAAACCCCAGAATTTCCCGAGGCGGGGTGGGCACCGCGCGAGGGAAAGGCCGTCCCCCAGGCCAGGGGTCGCAGGCCGGGGGCGGGGAAGCAGGGTCTGGGGGGCGAGCGGGAATGGCCGCCGCGGGAGCGGGGGGCGGTTTCGTCGGGCATCCCCGGCGCCCGCCCGGCCGCGCGTGCTTGCAACAGGAGGCTGGACGCGAGCGGGCGCCTCGAGGGGGCGGGGGTGGGGGGAACCGCGGCCCCGGACAAAGATCCCGAGAGCGCGGCCCGCACCCGGCCCGCGCGCCCCCAGCCCAAACGTTCACCGCCCCCTCCCCAGGCCCGCCCGACGCGACGGGTTCCAGCGGTCGAACCCGCAGCTCCCGCGCCGCCGCCCGCCCGCCCGCCCGCCCCACCGGCCTCTTCCCGCCCAGTGCGTCGGTCGAGGAGAGAAAGGAGAAGGGCGCCGGCGGCGCGCGGCGCCCACTCACCATGATCCGCGGCGGCGGCTGCGGCGCGGCGACCCCGGCGGGCGACGATGCGCTGTCCAGGGTAGCCAGCGTCCCTCTGCCCCGCGCTCCCGCCGCGCCCGCTCTACTTACCCACGCCCACACCCACGCCCGGCGCGCGCACGCCCGCCCGCCCGCCTCCCCGCCCCCTCGGGCTCGCGCGGCCTCCGCGCGGCGCTCCGAGCTCCAGGGCCGTTTCGGGCGCCCGCCGCTCCCCACCCCCTCCCTTCGCCGGGGCCTCGCCGGCCGCGGCGCGAGGAGGGAGGCGGGGGAGAGGCGGGGGGGAAGGACAGGCGAGACGGAGCCCCGGGCGGCCTGGCGCGCCCCCTCCCGGGAGCCCGGCTCCGCCCTCGCCGCCGCGGCGCCCCCTGCCGGCCGGGCGGCGATTTGCAGGCCCAGCCGGCGCCCGACTCGGGCGGTGGCCCAACTTTTTTTTTTTTTTATGTTTTATTTATTTCTAGGGAAGAGAGAGAGAGAGAGACAGCGTGAGCAGGGGAGGGTCAGAGAGAGAGGGAGTCACAGACTGAAACAGGCTCCAGGCTCTGAGCTGGCAGTCAGCACAGAGCCCGACGCGGGGCTCGAACCCACGAACCGCGAGATCATGACCTAAGCGAAAGTCGGACGCTTAACCGACTAAGCCGCCCAGGCGCCCCCCAACTTTTGCAGAGATTTAGCGCAGACCCGCCGCCCGCCTCTGACCGCTGTCCCCGGAGGCTGCGGCGGCTGCGGGAGCTGCGGGGACCCGGGCGGCTGTAGAGGGCCAGGGTGCTGCTCGTCCTCTCAGTTGGACTCCGCAGCTTTCAAACACGCGTTAAAGGGAGAACGGCCCGAGCTTTGCGGGTTTGCGGGATATGGGTGTTTAAATCCAGGTCTATCAGTCGGGTTCTGTTGGGCATGAGGTCGGGAGAGAATCAGTCGGAGCAGGAACCTCCGACGCCACCTCCAGAGGGTCTTATTCCAAGGACTTCGTAGCTAATGCCGCCGATGGTTAGTTTAACACTTAACGTGAACAGGAAGTATGGGATCTTAGATCCTGGGCTTTTAATTGTTAACGTTTTCGTTGCCCAAATGAAAGATGCTGAGAAAGGTAGACTTGTGAGTGCTTGCTACATGGCCTTCCCTCTATTTTAACGTTAAGAATGTGACGAGACGCCTGGGTGGCTCAGTTGGTTGAGTGGCTGGCTTCAGCTCGGGTCATGATCTCGTGGTTCGTGGGTTCGAGCCCTGTGTCGGGCTGAGAGCTCAGAGCCTGGAGCCGGCTTCAGATTCTGTGTCTCCCTCTCTCTCTGCCCCTCCCTTGCTCATACTCTGTTTCTCTCTGTCTCGAAAATAAATAAACTATTTAAAAAAAGTTTAACGTTAAGAATGTGTGCTTGCCTTTTTTTTTTTTTTTTTTTTTTTTCCGTGGAGGATGCGGTAAACTGAAATGCAAGCAAAGGTAAATGTGTTTATTGACAGTCAGGAACACCATATCTGGATGTGCACAGAGGTACTTGCAAATACGCTTAGCATTCCGTACCTGAAGTATTGCAGATGTATTTGAAATTTTGTAAAGTAGCAAGGTGAATAACCAAAGATTTCTGTAGTTGGAGTGTTACACATCAGGTACATATTTGCTTATAAGGGGTGAGTAACTTTAGACCATGAACAGATAGGTATTTATTAACCAAGACTTCTAAAATCTGACTATCAGTGGGCTCAGGAGTCAGCCCAGCCTTGTACTGACTGATACTGGTTTAGTTGCCTATATGTTTACTTATTTTTGAGAGAGAGAGACAGAGTGTGAGCATGGGAGAGGCAGAGAGAGAGGGAAACACAGAATCTAAAGCAGGCTCCCGGCTCTGAGCGGTGAGCACAGAGCCTGCCGCAGCGCTTGAACTCACGAACTGTGAGATCATGGCCTGAGCCGAAGTCAGACACTTAACCAACTGAGCCACCCAGGCACCTCTTAGTTTCTTGATCTATAAAATGGGGGATAAAAATGACAAATTATTTATTGTTGTTGGGATTGAACAAAGCATTAGAAAAATTTCTGGTGAGCAAGTATTAATTATTGGGTTTGTTATTGATCTGATGTCTGCAGAAGTCAGAAAGTGATATTCCTTGTAATGCTGGAATATTTTTATAAAAAAAAGTCTGTGGGGCTGAAACCAAATACACAGTTTGATGCCAGTTCCGTTTATTCACTTAGTTCATGCAACACAATTGCATTTACGATTGCACCAAAAAGAATAAAATACTTAGGAATACACTTGAGGTAAAAGGCTTGTACCATGAAAACTATAAAACTGATGAAAGAAATTGAAAACAACGCAAACAAATGGAAAGATATCCATGCTCCTGGATTGAAAGAATTAATATTGTGAAAATGTCTGCATTATCCAAAGCAATCTACCAATCAAATGCAATCCTCATCAAAGTACCAACAGGATTTTTCACAGAACTAAAACAAACAATCCTAAAATTTGTGGGGAACCACAAAATCCCCCAAACAGCCAAAGCAATCTTGAGAAAGAAGAACATAGCTTGAGGTATTACAGTCCCAAATTCCAAGATATGCTACAGAGGTGTAGTAACCAAAACAGTATGGTGCTTGCACAAAAATAGACACCAGGGAGCCTGGGTGGCTTGGTTAAGCGTCCAAATCTTGATCTAGGCTCAGGTCATGATCTTGCCATTGGTGAGATGGAGCCCGGCATCAGGCTCCCTATATCAGGCTCTGCACTGAGTGTAGAGCCTGCTTGGGATTCTCTCTCACTCTGTGTCTCTCGAAATAAACAAACTTTTAAAAAATAGACACATACATCAATGGAACAGAATAGAAAACCCAGAACTAAACCCGTTCAATATTTGGGTACCTTTTATGCCACGTCTTATAGTATGAGCTTGGAATACAATAATGAACAAACAAACATTGTTGTTAGGAGTTTTCAGAATCTGTGATGATCTATATTGTGACAACCAGGGACTAGAAGAAAATTCACTGAAATATTCACCAAATATTAAGAGTCCCTCCTCCCCCAAGATAACAGTATTATGGAAGGGTTTTCAGTATTAGTCTTTGGTTTTTTTTTACTTGTATTATTTTATATTTTTAAAGCCATTTTAAAGGGTTTTTTTTTTACATGTATTATTTTCTATTTTAGAGCCATTTTAAAGGGGGTACTTTTAACATGTATTTTATATTTTTAAAGCCATAAAAATAGCTTCTACATTCTTTGGGTATTACACTATGAAAATACGAGATCTGTATTTCACTGTATCATTAATCTGATGTGGTAGATTGCGAATTCTTTTTTTGAAGTTTATTTACTTATTTTTGAAAGAGAGAGAGAGAAGCAGAGAGAGAGGGAAAGAGACAATCCCATGCTGATGTGGGGTTCGATCTTCCAAACTGTGAGATAATGACCTGAGCTGAAATCAAGAGTCAGACACTTAATCAACTGAGCCACCCAGGTGTCCCTAGAATGGGAATTCCTAACCTAGTAATTCTCAGATATTATTGTGTGTAAATTGCACCTGAGGCTTTAATCAAGTGCAGAGACCCGGAACCCATACAGGTGGTCTCTGACACAGATCAGGAATACAAATTTTAATAAGTATCACAAATGATACCGATGCAGGCAGGTGGCCCATAGACCACATTTTGAGAACACGAGTCTATCAGGTAATCAGGGAAAGTGTTAGTCTGTTTTTCTAACAGCTTTAAGGGGAAAAGATGTGTGATAACCTGTGTGTAGGCACTCTGTTATTTGCTGGTAGGAATTGAACCATCGATGTCATCTATACCTTGCAAAGCACATCAGGTTAACATACAGGAGGAACGCTAACACTTTATCCTACACTTCCCACCACCATTTAGCCAGATAACTGTTATTTTATCTTTATTACCTAAAAACATAGACAGAACGAGAAGGACGTCTAAAAAGTCACCTAGATCTGGGGCACCTTGGTGGCTCAATTGCTTAAGTGTCCAACTCTTGACTTTGGCTCAGCTCATGATCTCACCATTCACGGATGTGAGCTCCTTATCAGGTTTTGCACTGAGCAAGGAGCCTGCTTGGGATTCTCTCTCCCTCTTTCTCTGTCCCTCCCCTACTCATGCTCTCTAAATAAATAAATACATGTATACATACATACATATATATATATTATAGTTACCTAGGTCTTATTTATTTCTTAAAATACTACTATATGCAGATATTTATGGCTTTCCTTGTCACTAAAATAAAGGATTAAAGGAGACATCAAATGCCACAGAGTATTTTTCCCCCCACTAATATTTCATTAAATAGAAGAGGAAGTAGTTCTACCTCTATAAATACAAAACTGAGAGAGTGACTTAACATTCTCATCAGAGGTGACGTGAGTTCCCACTCATGTATCTGTCAAGAAAAATATGTTAATACGCCACCAGCGTTCTTTCATAGGATTTTCTTCCTTGTATTATTTCAAAAGCTGGAATCTACTACAGTTCCTTCAGCCCTGGGGCAAGCCTGCATGCAGCCTGTGCCTCAGCTAAGGCACAACAAAAACAGAGTTAGAGCCTAATTAGGCGTTAGGCACTGACATGAACACAGTGCTATTGGAAACGATCATTAACATATTTTAGGAATCTTAAACCTAGAAATAGAGATCAGGCTTCGTGTGTGTGTGTGTGTGTGTGTGTGTGTGTGTGTGTGTACATTATTGTTCTTATTTTATTTATTTTTTTGCAGGTGAAGAAAGTCTATCTCAGAGAAGTTAAGGAATACCAACGAGGAATAGGTCATAGTCCTAAAGCCTCATCTCCTGCCTCTGGTTAAGTGTCCTCACTGGAAGTTCAGCCTCTCCAGTTCTAGCCTTCTGGTTCTCACCGAAATTATGAAGTAGGAAAAACTTCGTTTTCCATGAGTCGAGTCTTTTTGTGTGGTTTTCATCTGAAGCATCCCTCCTTTGACACTTGGCATCATTGTATTTTATCCTGAGAAAAATACTCACTTATAATTTATGATGACTTTACCTCAATAGGAGTTAAAACGACTTTCTCCAGAGTATTTGTACTTAGGGGCTAGTGAGAGAGATAGATTCTGGATATCACATCCCTTCCTTGGCCACATACTCTGCCTTTGTTGTAAAGAAAGTTCTGTAGCTATGAATGTAGATATGAAAAATAATACGATGTAGGCGCCTGGGTGGCTCCGTCGGTTAAGCTTCTGACTCGGCTCAGGTCATGATCTCGTGGTTCATGGGTTCGAGCCCTGCGTCGGGCTCTGTGCTGACGGCTAGCTCAGAGCCTGGAGCCTGCTCCAGATTCTGTGTCTCCCTCTCTCTCTGACCCTCCCCTGCCCACACTGCCTCTCTCTCTGAGAAATAAATAAAACATTAAAAAAATGTTTTAAAGAAAAGAAAAATAATAAGATGAAGAGTAAACCCAGACAAAATCACACTTGCACAACTGGGTTACCTCTAACAAATTTAGTGTTTCTTTTACTCAGTATTATCAGTACTAAGGTGTTATGGCTGCAATGGGGTAACAAGTGGACAATCATTACCTCAGATCGATCCACGTAAGAAGAGTTTTATGTTGATTTATTTAAACATATTTACTGAGTACTGTGTTTCAGTACAATGTCCTAGAGTGGGGGTTGGCAAACTATAGCCACAGGCCGAATTTGGTCAACTGCCTATTTTTGTAAATAAAGTTTTATTAGAACACAGCCTTCCCCATACATTTACATATTGTCTATGGTGACTTTTGCACTAAAATGGCAGAGCTGAGTGGTCATACCAGAAACCACATGGCCTGTGTTAACGTTAAAAATAAAACAATTATTTTACCAGAGAATAAAGGGTTTATTCGGGAATAGCAGAGACTTGGGATTCCAGACATGCAAGCTACAGCAGAATCATAGGCAAGTCCAACATAAGAGAGGAATGTTACTTTTATGGAGAAGAAGGAGGAAGTTGTGAAGGGTTTTTTTTTTTTATGTTTATTTATTTTTGAGACAGAGAGAGCATGAGCCGAGGAAGGGCAGAAAGCGAGGGAGACACAGAACCTGAAGCAGGCTCTGGGCTCTGAACTGTGAGCATGGAGCCTGATGCGGGGCTCAACTCACAAACTGTGAGATCATGGCCTGGGCTGAAGTCAGACGCTCAACCAACTGAGCCACCCAGATGCCCCTGGAATGAAAGTTTTGAATGAAAGTCTGTTGGAGAAGACTTCGGGAGTGATGACAGGTTATAAATTGGCTGGGTTGTGGATTTCTTATAGGAAAGGTGATGTACATCTTTTCCCTGTTGGGGTCTGTAATTGATGATCTACTGTGTGGCTCTTTACAAAAACATGTGGTGGTCCCTGTAGAAGCTAGATATAATAAATAAGACCTTGAACAACAGGTAGATCCTTTTCTCCTATGAAGCCTATATTTTATAGGAAGAAGACAATAAACGAAATAATTTTAGAGAGAAAAAATGTCATGAAGAGGGGCGCCTGGGTGGTTCAGTCAGTTAAGCATCCGACTTCGGCTCGGATCATCTCATGGTTCGTGGGTTTGAGCCCCACGTCGGGCTCTATGCTGACAGCTAGCTCAGAGCCTGGAGCCTGTTTCCGATTCTGTGTCTCCCTCTCTCTCTGACCCTCCCCTGCTCATGCTATCTCTCTCTCTCTCTCTCTCTCTCTCAGAAATAAATGAAAAACATTTAAAAAAAATTTTTTTAATGTCATGAAGAAATGATATTATGGTAGAGTACTGACTTGGTGGGAGGGATGCTTGAGATAAGATGGCCAGGAAAGCCCTCTCTAGACAGATATCTCAATGGCAGAACAAGCCAGCTATGGAGCCACAAGTAAGTTTAGAGGAAGTCCCTTTAGGCAGAGAAAACAGCAAAATAAAAATACCCTGGGAGAAAAATTGGGCTTGTTTGAGGAAAAGGAAAGTGAACAGAATATCTAGAAGTGTGGTTCAAGTGTTATGGTTGGATGCAAGCCCATCACCCCCCTCACCCCCTCTTGTGGGAGGAGATCTATATATTTGTTGACACATTGGCCATTAACCTCTGCCCTGCAGCCCAACAGTGAGGATCTCAGCCCTAGGGAACCTGGTCCTGGCAGGACATTCTCAGATGACGTCTGCTGGTCAGCTGCCAACATCCCAGTTCAGGAAATCCCAGTGGAGCCATTACTTTGTCCTCTTACAGCCACTCAACTTTTATCTTTTGTCTTTCTGTTATGATCATTTAATTGATCTTATTTACTTGAAGCTCTCATTCACATTTTGTCTTTACCATTGTCTTTAAAATGTGCTAGTTCAGTTAAATTGCGTGTATTGATTTCCTTTTAATAGTCTTAAAAAATTTTTTTTAATGTTTTTATTTATTTCTGAGAGACAGAGACAGAGACAGCATGAGCAGTGGAGGACCAGAGAGAGGGAGATACAGAATCTGAAGCAGGCTCCAGGCTCTGAGCTAGCTGTCAGCACAGAGCCCGACGCGGGGCTGGAACCCAGGAACTGTGAGATCATGACCTGAGCTGAAGTCGGACGCTTAACCAGCTGAGCTACCCACACGCTCCTTTTCGCTTTACCTTACACTGATTTGCCCTGCATATTCTTTCTCTCCTCTTCCTGAAAAAAAGATTTTCAATACTAAAACCATATATGCCAACAAAGAACTCTACCCAAAAATGTAGATTCCACCTAAATGAAAGCAGAGGTTGAATGTTTTAAGATGACAGGTGAATAAAAAATAGCTAGAGGAGTATAGTTTTATTAAAAAGGAGCTAGTGCGTTGTTATATTTGGTCTAGTTGGTATTCAGTGAGGATACAGGATAACAATCCCCGAATAGGGAACACTTTATTTGACCATTGTATTGGTGAATGGGTCTTCTAGAGGGAATAGAGATGAAGAATCTAAATGAGGTGCAGATGTTTGAAGAGCTTTTTACCTGACCCAAATTTCCACCACGTGCATCATTGCAACCCAAGCAACTTCTTCAACATCTGGCAAACAGACCAAAGAGATCCTAAGATTCATCCAGAAGTTACTGAAGGCAGCCTCAGCTTATAACCTCTTCATTCTTTTAGCTCTAGTGTGATATTTGTAGGTAACTATTGAGTATCTAGTATAAACCATGCCAAATGACTTACAACAGTAGATGAGGAAACTGGAGTCTAAAGAAGGGAAATTTTGTACCAGGGTCACATAGGCAGTTGGGAAGGGGAGAAGCCACGATGTAGTCTGAAGCCTGTTGGATTCTTTCTCAGATACCATGCTGTTTTGAATAATCCTGTCTTTGAGAATCCTTATAAATCTGGCAGAGAAACTCACTTTCTGTGGTTCAGAAGAGCAGATGAAGTATAAGCTTTACAGCAATTTGATTTTTCTTAATTAAGAAATATTTCAGGGGCGCCTTGGTGGCTTAGTCGGTTAAGCGTCCGACTTTCGCTTAGGTCATGATCTCGCGGTTTGTGGGTTCAAGCCCCGCATTGGGCTCTGTGCTGACTGCCAGCTCAGAGCCTGGAGCCTATTTCAGTCTGTGACTCCTCTCTCTCTGACCCTCCCTGCTCACGCTGTCTCTCTCTCTCTCCTAGAAATAAATAAAACATTAAAAAAAATAAAAAAAAAAAGAAATATTTCAAACATCTACAAAAGTAGGCAGAATAATAATGAATTTCAATGCACCCCCCACTCATCTTTAAAAATTATCTATGCATGGCCAATCTTGTTTCATCTATGCCCCTACCTACTTCTCCCCATTCTATTATTTTGGGTTTTTTTCCATTCTATTATTTTGAAGCAAATCCCAGATATAATAGTTTATCTGTAAATATTTCTTTTTTTTTTTTTAAGTTTATTTTGGGGGAGGAGGGGGCAGAAAGAGAGAGAGAGAGAATCTCGTGTAGGCTTCATACTGTCTGTGTAAAGCCTGACCAGGGGTTCAATCTCACATGAAATCATGACCTGAGCAGAAATCAAGAGTTGAATATTTAACCAACTGAGCCACCCAGGCTCCCCTGTCTGTAAATATTTTAGTATGTATCACCAGAGACGAGAAATCTTTTAAAAACCACACATAATCACAACCCTCTTGTAATATGTTAAACATTAACGATCATTTATTAGTGGCATTAATTATGGACATGGAGTGTACAAATTTCCCAAATTTGTCTTTTCTTAACGTTGCATTTGGTTGATACATCTTTTAAGTCTCTTTAATCTCCACTCTCCCTCCTCTATTTCTTTTCATTTTCTTGCAATTTGTTTGTACTGTAGAATTTCCCACAGTGTGGATTTTATTGACCACATCCCCAGGGAACAGTTTAGCATGTGATTCTAACCTCTGTGTTTTTGTAAAATGGTAACTGTAGCTAGCTCTAGAGGCTTGATCAGACTCAAGTTAGAAATTTTTGGCAAGACTACTTCAGAGGTAATAGCGTGTGTTTTCTTCAGGAGCCACATGATATCCGATTGTTGCCCCTTTTGTGATGCGTTGGCACTGGCGGTTGATGCCTAGTGCCGACATCGAGTAATTCATTATGGGTTGTGAAATTGTGGTAATCTAGTTCTGTCACTGCTTCTTCATTTATTAGCTAGAACACTTCCAGAAATTTGCCCATATACGCTCTTTGATGACCTATGGTTGTATTTGCATGGGAAAGACAAAATAAATTAAAATCTTTAAATGAGCTGGTTCACTAGCAATGTAAAAACTCAGAGAGAGTTCAAAATTTAGACATGGAGATAAGTTAAGAATACATAGCATTTGGAAATACTCATGCTAGCTACCAATGTCAACAAGGCCACCTTAACTATTGTTGCCCAATTTGCTTTTTTAAATATACCATGTTCTATCTTAACTAGAGTGACTTTCAAGGATTTCTTTATTTATATAAGCTCTGCAAAGGAAAAAAATTAACAGAAGACTTTAACATGATTGATCCTTTCCAAGGGAAGAGGTCAGAACTCAGAGGAATGAGTCATGAAGAATTTTTAAAATATTGTTTGGTTTTATCATTAAACTAGTTGGACAGAAAAGTATATAAGGAAACAATCTTGATTATAATTGGTCACCACTCTAACTAGTTCTGTTAAAGATAATTAGCAGTTACTTTAGTTCTACAAATTCTTCACCTCCTATCAGAATTTGCCTTAAAATGTTAATTTCAACTGTCTTTTTAGCTTCTGCCACATAGTAAACACCTAATTAATATTCACACCTACCTTCCCCCCCCCCTTTTTATTTATTATTACTTATAGCATGACTACATGCTACCTAGGGTTTCTGTGACATTCTAATAAGAATCTCATTAGATTCAAAGTCCTTTGAAAAATATATTATTATGATGATTGGCTAATGGAAATGCAGTTCCTGAGCCAACAATATCAATTATATAAGCAATAACATGAAAAACTGTGATCATTACTTTGTTGAGGTCTGCACCAGGCCAGCACCTAAGTGTTTACCAAAACAATGGTAGACATGCTTCTAGCTAGCATGTATTAAGCTTGATGGCTACATTAGGAGGTGGGGTTTTATACGTTCTAACATTATCCCCCCATTTCTGATGGAGGATTTGAACACTGTACTAGCAGTGAAGAAACCCTGCCTGAGCCTGTGTCATGGGATCTGTTGACTTCTAATATTAGCTGCAATTCACTGAACTATGGGTTCATTTTTTCCAGGAAACTTACATATGTTACAGTATGACATAAATCTAGCTAGCAAGTGTGTGACCCAGAAATTTTACCAATGAAATCGATAAAAATTTAGCTCTTTTGCATTTCTCTTTGTTTATTGTCCTTAAAAATAAACATACCTCAATCCACTTGCACCTGTGCTGATCTTCCCTACAGTGCAATTGAATGAAGCATGGCTATGTGTCCAGTAGAGTTTGTGCTCACCTGCCCTTTTACCTGAAGTTCTACAGCTTTAAAAGGCAATACACCAAAAGCTAGAATTCCTGGTGTATCAATTTATATCATTTCTAGGGAACCAAAGTCACTACATCCTTAACTTTGATACATAGCAGTCATTAAGGATCCTATATGTGGAGGATGGTCTCTTTTACCATGGGGAGGATTCATTCTGCTCCACACCAACCCTCACCCTCACCTCCAAACTCTCCAGCAGGTACTGTTCGAGGTTTGGACCTTGTAAAATCAATTTCTGCCGCTGATACATAATTTCATCATCCAGACTAAGATGTATTCAGTAGCCAGCCTATCTCCCAGAATATAAGTATGCCCTTTCATAAAACTACAAAGAGCATAAGAAAAAAACACAAAGGTCTGACCACCTTTTGAATTCCTTAAACAAACAGTTTTAAAAAACCTGATATCCTTTGGAACAGGCTAAGTTAACAGGTCAATAGCCTTTACTTCAGGAAAAAGAAAAAACAAGTAGAAAAAAAACCATGCTTTAATGAGATTGGTTAAGATCCTTGATTCTTCCAGAAGAAAGGTTGCAAATCATTTTACTTTTTTTCATTTTAAAATATGAAATAATAGAGACCAAGGGAGAAGCACATAGACCAAGAGACCGCTAAAGGACATCTAATAAAATCTTCATGAAAAGAAGGTAGTAGTAACTTTTTTTAAAATGTTTTTTTTTTAAATTTATTTCTAGGAGAGAGAGACAGCGTGAGCAGGGGAGGGTCAGAGAGAGAGGGAGACACAGAATCCGAAACAGGCTCCAGGCTCTGAGCTGGCAGTCAGCACAGAGCCCGACGCGGGGCTCGAACCCACGAACCGCGAGATCATGACCTAAGCTTAAGTCAGACGCTTAACCAACTAACCCACCCAGGCGCCCTGGTAATAGTAACTTTTAATTCTCAGCTACTTTCTGCAAAATAGGAGAGCTGAGGAAATAAACTGTTAGCTTTGAAACAAGACAAAAACCCCTACCACAGCCAAGTTGTGGTGGTGGGGTGGTCTTCTGGGACACATTGTAAGGGTCATTAATGGACATCCATCTACATCCTATCTAGTAGTATTATCTTGACCCATTGATACCAACTATCAATCAAAAGCCTAATTGTGAGAGGAAATTTTTAATGGAAATTTGTCATTTTTGTAGTCTTATTCAAATAGTTTATATCCATTCCTGCATTAAGCTGGATGTTTAGAAAGCTGAGGACATGGACCAAGTCAAAGTGGCCCCTCTAAATTGTTTGACTCAAATGAACTTAGTATGGTAGCTTCATTTTGTATCAAGAAATGCCATAGGAAACAGTCCTATGAAATACTTTATTGTGTTTATCTTAAAGTAGCTAATATTTATCTATCTATTTATTTATTTATTTATTTTAGGGAGAGAAAGAACATAAGCAGGGGAGAGGGACAGAAGGAGAGAGAGAAATAATGCCAAGCAAGCTCTATGCTGAGTGTGGAGCCTGACCCAGGGCTCAATCCTGTGACCCTGGAATCATGACCTGAGCTGAAATCGAGTCAAATGCTCAACAGACTGAGCTACCCAGGCACCACAAAGTAGCTAACTTTTCTTTTTAAGTCTATTTATTTTGAGAGATAGAGAGAGAGCAAGTTGGGGAGGGATATAGAGACAAGGGGAGAGAGAGAATTGTGGGCAGGCTCTGTGCTGTCAGTGCAGAGCCTGATGCAGGGCTTAAACTCATGAACTGTGAGATCATGATCGGAGCCCAAACCAAGAGTCTGAGGCTTACCTGACTGAGCCACCCAGGGAGTCCCCCCACCCCCAAAGTAACTGACTTAAAAAATTATTTTTTCTGCTAGAAAGGTCCAGAGACAACTTACTTTTCTCCAGTTTTAGTGTGCATGTTTATAATAGAATAATCTTCACTTGGTCTAGTTACTAGAATAATCATCAACATGAATTTTAAGGGGTTAAGCAGCAAATGCATTCAGGGAAGCCAAGTCTCATTCATTTATTCATTCATTCCTTTATCCATCCATTCCGCAGGTTTTTCTGAGCCGTTTCACGTGTGTATTTGCTACAATCATGCCTTCTTTAGCAAAGAATATCTTCAAATCTTTTGCCCATTTTTTATTGCATTGTTTGTTTTGCTATTGATGAGTTTGATAGTTCTCCATATATTCTGGATATAAATCCTTTATCATATATGTACAGTACAATATTTTATTCTATCTATACCATGGCTTCTTTTTTCTGTTTTCAAGAATGCTTTTTAAAGAGAAGAAATCTCAGTTTTGATGAAGTCCAAGTTATTATTCTTTTCTGAATTGTGCTTTTGGTATTGTATATAAGAAATATTTGCCTTCCCAGAGTCACAAAGATTTTCCCCTTTCTTTTCTTCTAGGAATTTTGTAGTGTTATATACTGTTATAGTTTACATTTAGGTTTATGTGGCTCATTTTTAGTAAGTTTTTATATTTAGTGCAAGAGATAAGTCAAAGTTCTTTTTTCTTTATTTTTCTTTCCTTTTTTTTTTTTTTATTGCTGTGTCAAAAATCAATTGACCAAATCTGTGTCAAATATCTGGACTTTCCTTTCTGTTCTATTGATTTATGTGCCTACCTTTTCACTAATACCAGATTGTCTTGATTACCACTTCTTTAGGGTAAGTGTTGAAACCGAGTTTTGAAAGTTTTCCACTCTCTTTGTCAAAACTGTTTTGGCTTTTTCAGCCTCTTTGCTTTCCCATATAAATTTTTAGAATCAGCTTATTAATGTTAAGCCAAAATTCTTCCAGAATGTTTGACTGGGACTGTGTTGACTTTGTAGATCAATTTGGGGAGAATTGACACCTTAACAATATTAAGAAGCAGTATTTCTTTTCATTTATTTATATCTTCTTTGATGTTATTCATCTCTGTTTTGTAGTTTCAAGCATATTTTGCATGTATTTCATTAGATGAATACTTAAATATTTGATGTTTTTTTATTGTCGTAAATGATTTTTTTTAAATTTCATTTTATGTTTATTTGTTGCTGGTATATAGAATCACCATTGATTTTTGTGCACTGACATTGTATCTCATAACTTTACTAAATTTATTAGTTCAAGAAGCTTTTTTCATAGGTTCCTTGGGATTTTCTACATACACGATCATGTCACCGGTGAATAGAGGCATCTGTATTTCTTCCTTTTTAATCCATATTCCTTTTAGTTCCTTTTCTTGATTTATTATACTGACTAGGACCTCCAATATAATGTTGAATAGGAATATGACAGCAGACATCGGTTCCTTGTTCCTGATATCAGGGGTAAACCTTTCAGTCTTTTGCTATTAAGTATAATGGTGGTTGTTGGGTCTTTTGTAGATGTTCTCTATTAAGTTGAGGAAATTCTTCTCTTAGTTTGCTGAGAATTGTTTTCTGTTATTATTGTAAGTGAATGTAGAATTTGATAAACTTATTTCCATGTTTATTGAGATAATAACATATTTTTCCTTCTTTAAATCTGTTGATACGGTACATTTTATTAATTAATATTTGAATGTTGAATTAACTTTCACTTCCTGGATAAAGCTTACTTGGTCTTATGTTGCTAATATTTTGTTGAGGATTATTTATTTATTTATTCATTTTGCATCTGTGTTCTTGAGAGTCATTATTCTGTTGTTTTTTTCTAAT
Organism: Proteles cristata cristata; assembly: GCA_017311185.1. Lineage (NCBI taxonomy): Eukaryota > Metazoa > Chordata > Mammalia > Carnivora > Hyaenidae > Proteles > Proteles cristata. The sequence continues at coordinate 475,442 of JAESUZ010003846.1, forward strand.
GTCTTAGTTTGATTTTGGTATCAGAATCAAGTTGACTCAATAAATAACTTGGGAGGTCTTCCCTCCTTTTATATTTCCTGGAAAAGTTTGTGTAGAACTGGTGCTCTTTGTTCTTTAAAATGTTTTGCAGTGCATAACATTAAACTCATCTGAGCTCACAGTTTTCCTTCTGATAAAAATTTCTGATGAGAATTCAATTTCTTTAAGACTTAGGACCATTCAGATCATTTATTTTTTTCCTTGAGTGAGCTTTGTGTCATTCGAAAATTTGTCTATTTTATCTAAATTGCCAAATCTATGGGCATAATTTTGAACATGATCATATTTCCCTATTGTTCTTTAAATGTTTGTAGGATCTGTAGTGTTGTTCTTTCTTTCATTCCTAATATTGGTAATCTGAGTCCTGTCCTATATCCATGATGTTTGGCTAGAGATTTATCAGTTTTATTGATCTTTTCAAAGAATTAGCTTTTGGTTTCACTATTTTTTTCTATTTTCAATTTCATTGGTTTTGGCTCTTCTTTTATTATTTCTCTCCTTCTCTTACTTTGAGTTAATTTACTTTTCTTTCCCAATTCCTTAAGGTAGAAACTTAGCTTAGTGACTTAAATTTTCTTCTTTTCTGATATCAGCATATATGGTATAATTTTTCCCCTAAGCACTGTTTTAGCTACATCCCATACATTCTGATATGTTGTTATTTCATTTTTATTTGATACAAAATATTTTCTACTTTCTTCTTTTACCCACATGTTGTTTAGTAATATTCCATTTCCAAAGATTTGGAGGTTTTCCAGATTTCTCTTTGTTATGGATTGTAGTTTAGTTCTCCTGTGGCTAGAAAACATACTACATATGGTTTTTAAAATTCTTTTAAATTTGAATCTCTTCAGTTAGCCCAGCATCTGGCCTATCTTGGTGAAAATGTTCCATATGTACTTGAAAAGAATGTGCATTATGTCATTTTGGGTGGAAAATTGGCTTTACCCAATGTAAGCTAAAAAAAACTGGCTCACAGAATTATGTATGCTATGTAATTAGGTTGCCCTAATGTTTCATTAATCACAGGCTACCTTCAAATAATACTCTACTGCTTCTCACATAGTATAAAAATGTTATGACAGTATGCTTCCAACTCTCCATTTCTCTCCTTTGTGCTGTGATTGGCATTTTTCTTTTATATATGCCACAATTCTACTGTCCAATGATACTATTTCTCTATAAGTAATAAATGATCTTTTAGAGCAATTAAAAACAAAATGTCAGGGGGAGAGTTAAAATGGTGGAGAAGTAGGAGACCTGGATTTCCCTCATCCTTCAAACACAGCTACACTAAGTTCAGATCACTTGGAACACCCAGGAAATGGATTTGAGGAGTGACGAAAGGATCTCCACAACTGGAGGGAGACAGCGTGGAAGAATGGAGGTGCACGCATGTGAGCTGGGGGAGATAAAAACAGTGAGGCAAAGGAGGAGAGGGAACTCTTTCTGTGGAAAGACAATGCACTAGGATTCTGGACCATGGACTAGGGAGGGAGAAGTTCTGAATGTGTAAATTCTTTTCTGCAAACAGTCTTTGAAGCTGAAACTCTGAGGTTTTGGAAGCACATTACTTTCTTCCAAGTGGAGCCATGGCGCAAACTCCTGGGGAGGAAGAAGCTGTCCCCAGAGTGCATCGCACGGTATAGAAACTTCCAGGGTACAGTGGAAGAGGACAGTCCTCTTCCTGGAGCACTTTGGGAGAGGGTCTATAACCTCCCCAAGGACAAAAGTCCCTACAGTTGCCAAAGGCCTTTCATCAGCAGGGTGGAGAGGGTCTACTCTGGAGAAGGGGAGTGGATCTGCCCCTTGCCAGGGCCTTTAAGATTTCAGGTATTGAATCCCAGCCAATTACCAAGGGGAAGGCGCAGGGGAATTGTGGCGCAGGGCAAGCTGGTTGCCCTCGTTATGTGAGGGCTGCCTGAATAGCAGGGGCTGAGATTCTCAGTCGGGGAGGGGAGATTGAATGGGGAGGGGATGCCATTCCCCCCCCCCCCAACACCAATGTTGTGGGACTTCAGAGAGCAGCAAAGAGGCCCCCAGTGGAGGTGGGACGCACTTACACCAAACCCCGCCCCTCCATGCCTGGCAACTGCTTATCTACTGGAGCAAGATTGACTGACCCAACACAACTGGCATCTCCTCCAGACCAGCACAGCCACCAACCCCAAGCACCAATAGACAACTCTTTTCTTTTTCTCCTCCCTCTTCCTTTTTTCCTTTTGGAATCATGCTCATAGTTTATGATTTGTTCTTTTGTCATGTCTTATTATATATTTTTAACTTTTTTATCAGACTTTTTTATTCTATTTTTTTCTTCTTTTCTCTTTGCTTCTATTCTTTAAAAAATTTTTTTAATGTTTTATTTATTTCTAGGAGAGAGAGAGAGAGAGACAGAGAGAAAGTATGAGCAGGGGAGGGTCAGAGAGAGAGGGAGTCACAGACTGAAACAGGCTCCAGGCTCTGAGCTGGCAGTCAGCACAGGGCCCGACGCGGGGCTCAAACCCACGAACCACGAGATCATGACCTAAGCGAAAGTCGGACGCTTAACCGACTAAGCCACCCAGGCGCCCCATCTTTGCTTCTATTCTTTTTTCCTTCTTTCTTTTCCTTTCTCCTTCCCTAGAGCTAGCCTTATAGTTTTTTGATATTCTGTTTCTTTTCCCCCTCTTCCTTTTTCTCTTTTTATGAGCTTCCTTTCTTTCTTTTTCCCCCAGAGTTACTCCAACAAACAAATCATGGCACACCTAGTTAAAGGTCCAAACACTCAACCATTACAAGCAAGGAGGATCTCAGCAGAGGACTGACCAATGGGATAGAGAAGCCAAAACACAAAAACAGAATGCATGCTACATACACCAGAAACACATCCTGAGGTGCCAGGCCTCGGACAGCATATGATCCCTTTTAAATATAGTAGTACTCTTAGGTGCAGGACACATAACACACTTATAACACACAAAAGGCAGAAACTTAGCCAAAATGAGGACACAACACAGAGGAATTCTCCCCAAAAGAAAGGTCAAAAAGAAATCACAGGCAGAGATTTGCTCAAAACAGATATAAACAATGTATCTGAATAAGAATTTAGAACAAAAGTCAAAAGACTAATTTCTGGGCTTGAATAAAGCATAGAGGGCACCTGAGAAAACTTTGCTGCAGAGATAAAAAATCTAAGAACTAGTCAAGATGAATTAAGAAATGCTATAGCAGAGATGCAAAATAACTAGTACAGTAATAGCAAGGATGGAAGAAGCAGATGAGAGAACAGGTGAAATAGAAGATAAAATTATGGAAAATAATGAAGCTGAAAAAAATAGAGAAAGGAATTACTAGGTCTTAAGGGGAGAATTAGAGAACTAAGTGATTCCACGAAAGGAAACAATATCCATATCATAGGAGTTACTGAGAAAAAGGAGCAGAAGGTTTATTTGAACAAATTATAGCTGAGAGCTTTTCTATATCTGGGGAAGGAAACAGGCATCCACATCCTAGAGGCACAGATAACTCCCTTCAAAATCAACAAAAACAGGTCGACACCACAACATATCATAGTGAAACTGGCAAGATACAAAGATAAGGAGAGAATTCTGAAAGCAGCTAGGGAGAAAAGGTTCTTAACCTACAAGGGTGGACACTTAGGTTGGTACCTGTCTGCTGAAACTTGGCAGGCCTCAGGAGGGAGTGGCAGGAAATATTCAATGTGCTTAGAAGGAAAAATGTGCAGCCAAGAATCTTCTATCCAGCAAGTATGTCATTCCATAAAATTATGAATCATTCAGAATAGAATAAGAGACAAGGACCTTCTCAGGCAAAGAAAAACTAAAGGAGTTCATGACCAGAAAACCAGCCCTACAAGAGATTCTAAGGAGGAATGTGTGAGTGGAAAGCAGCAAAGACTACAAAGGACCAAAGAATATCACCACAAACATGAAATCTACAGATAATACAATGGCACTAAATTAATAGCTTTCAATAATCACTCTGAATGTAAATGCCTCAATCAAAAGATATAGCATATCAGAATGGATAAAAATAACAAGATCCATCTATATGCCTATAAGACACTCAATTTAGACCTCAGGACACCTACATATTGAAAGTGGGGGTATGGAGAACTATCTCTCAAGCTAATGGAGGTCAAAAGAAAGCTGGAGTAGCCACACTTAGGTCAGACAAACTAGATTTCAAAGACCATAACAAGAGATGAAGAAGGGCATTATATCATTATTAAGGGGTCTTTCCATCAAGAAGAGCTAATACTTGTAAATATTTATGCCCTCAACTTGGAAGCCCCAAATATATAAATCAATTAATCACAGACATAAGCAAGCTCAATGAATATAATAGCATCATTATAGGAGACTTTAACACTCCACTTACAGCAATGGACAGATCATCTAAGAAGAAAATCGACAAGGAAACAAAGGCTTTGAATGACACACTGGACTGGATGGACTTAACAGATATATTCAGAACATTTCATCCTAAAGCAGAAGAATACACATTCTTCCCAAGTGTCCATGGGACATTCTCCAGAATAGATTACATAGTGGGTCACAAATCAGCCCTCAACAACTGCCAAAGATCGAGGTCATACCATGAATATTTTCAGGTCATAACAAAATGAAACTTGAAATAAACCACAAGAAAAAATATTGGAAAGCCCCAAAACATGGAGGTCATAGTACATGCTACTAAGAATGAATGGGTTAACAGGAAATTAAACAAGAAATTTCAACAAATACATGGAAGCAAATGAAAATGAAAACACGACAGTTCAAACCCTTTGGGATGCAGCAAAGGCAGTCCTAAGAGAAAAATACATTGCAATTCAGGCCTATCTCAAGAAGCAACCTAACCCTCACCCTACTCATAAAGGAGCTAAAAGGCAGCAGCAAAGAAAGCCCAAAGCCAGCGAAAGAATGGAAATAATAAATATTAGAGCAGAAATAAATGATATAGAATAAAAAAAAAACCAGTAGAACAGATTAATGAAACAAAGAACTGGATTTTTGAAAGAATAAACAAACTTGACAACCCCTTAGCCAGACTTCTCAGAAATAAAAGAGACAGGACCCACATAGATAACATCACAAATAAAAGAGAAGAGATCACAATCAACACCACAGAAATACAAGTAATTATTAGAGAATACTATGAAAAATTACATGCCAACAAACTGGACAATCTGGAATAAACGGACAAATTCCTTGACACTCACACACTACCAAAACTCAAACAGGAAGAAATAGAGAATTTGAACAGGCCCATAACAAGGAAGAAAAAAAAAAAAAAGAATCAGTTGTCAAAAATCTCCCAACAAATAAGAGTCCTGGGCCAGATGGCTTCCTGAGGGAATTTTACCAGACATTTAAAGAAGAGTTAATACCTATTCTCCTCAAACTGTTCCAAAAAATAAAAATGGAAGGAAAACTGCCAAACTCATTCTATGAACCCAGCATTACCTTGATTTTCAAAACCCCCACTATAAAGGAGAATTACAGGCCGATATCCCTGATATTGGATGTAAAAATTCTCAACAAGATACTAGCAAATTTAATTCAACAGTACACTAAAAGAATTATTCATCATCATCAAGTGGGATTTATTCCTGGGTTTCAAGGATGGTTTACTATTCACAAATCCATCAATGTGATATAGCATATTAATAAAAGGAAGGATAAGAGCCATATGATCCTTTCAAGAGATACAGAAAACATACAGTATCTTTTCTTGATAAAAACCCTCAAGAAAGTAGGGATAGAAGGAACCTAACACCATAAAGGCCGTATATGAAAGGCCTACTATTAATATTATCTTCAATAGGGAAAAACTGATGAGAACTTTCCACCTAAGATAAAGAAAATGACAAGGATGTCCACTCTCACCACTGTTGCTCAAATAGTACTGGAAGTCCCATCCTCACCAATCAGACAACATAAATAAATAAAAGTCATCCAGATTGGCAAGGAAAAAGTCAAACTTTCACTCTGCATGACATGATACTGTCATGGAAAACACAAAAGACTCCACCAAAAAATTGCTAGAGCTGATACATAAATTCAGCAAAGTCACAGAATATAAAATCAACATACAGAAATAAGTTATACTTCTTTAAACCAATAATGAAGCCGCATAAAGAGGAATCAATCCCATTTACAATTGCCCCAAAAACCGTAAGATACCCAAGAATAAACTTAACCAAAGTGGTAAAAGATCTATATGCTGAAAACTATAGAATGCTTGTGAAAGCAATTGAAGAAGACACAAAGAAATGGAAAAACATTTCATGTTTATGGGTTGGAAGAGCAAACATTGTTAAAATGTTGATACTACCTGGGGCACAAGGGTGGCTCAGTCAGTTGAGCGACTAACTTCAGCTCAGGTCATGATCTCACAGTTTGTGGGTTCAAGCCCTGTGTTGGGCTCTGTACTCACAGCTGGAGCCTGGAGCCTGCTTTAGATTGTGTTTCTCCCTCTCTCTCTCTGCCCCTCCCTTGCTTGTGCTCTCTCTCTCTCAAAAATAAACATTAAAAAAATTATTTTAAATGTTGATACTACCCAAAGCAATCTACGCCCAATGCAATCCCTACCAAAATAACACCAGCATTCTCCACAGAGCTAGAACAAACAATCCTAAACTTTGTATGGAACCAGAAAAGACTGTGAATAGCCAAAGTAATGTTGAAAATGAAAACCAAACTTTCCAGTAATTCATGATTGTTAGGTGTCTACTGGCAAATTATCTGGACTAGCAATAATAATCTTACTATGCAGGGGCACCTGGGTGGCCGAGTCAGTTAAGCATCCGACTTCGGCTCAGGTTATAATCTCATGGTTCGTGAGTATGAGCCCCACATTGGGGTCTCTGCTATCAGCGCGGAGCCCACTTCAGATCCTCTGTCGCCGTCTCTCTCTGCCCCTCCCCTGCTCTCTTTCTCAACAATAAACACTTTTTTAAAATAAAAAAAAACAAAAACAGAGCTTCATTAAATACAGCTTATACCTCCTCTTCAATGATACTCAGCAAGCCCTCAGATATTCAGGATCTACCTAGCAGTTTTACTCCGTTAAAAAAAAAAAAATCCTGCAGTTTTTATCTCCATTTAACTTTTAAAGTATATTGCAGCAGAAGAGAGGAAGGATTGCTTTATCCTGCGTTGTAACTGAGTCACTGCTCTCTGGCCGTTGGCTGGTTGTACACACAGAGGACCAGGACATTGTCTGGGCTTCAGCGAGAAGAGTGTCCTTTGTGAGATGAAATCAGATGCCTGCCGTTTAGCTTTAGTAGAAAACAAAACTGGTTGCAAGAACGTGTTAATTAATGTGACTCTCTAAGAGTTTTCAGTGTTTTTACTTACCTTCTCTAGCTTCCTCTTGAAGGTTTCTGGAGGAAGCCACTCATCAACCCAGAAGAAGCGTGTAAGAGTCTATTCTGTGAAATGACAGAAAAGTCTTTCTCAAGCTTTGACTGGTAGACAGTGGTGAAGAGAAAAATGACTTCCTGAAATATATATGAAACTGAAACACCTGCTTTGAGGCAGTCTTTGTTAAGGGTATGAAAGATGCAGATATTGTACTTCAAATGGGATAAAAAGCGGTTTGTTTGTTTCTTTGTTGCTACTGACCAATATTTATCCTTATCCATGTCCACTTACTTTCCCGGTGCCTGTGAGTGTTGGCTTCAGATGGTTTCTGGACTTATTCTAGGCCGGAGACCCTTGCTGCTTTGCTCGAAGTTGTACTCTCTCTTTTAGCAAGGTCATGGTTACATCTAAGGGACTGGTCACATGAGAATAGAGGGGCCAGGTCCGATGATGCACCATCCCACCCTGAGCACCCAAAGGATCAAGCAAATCCTTCCGCTGCCTGAGCTTCCTGCCTTCACTCCCTCACAGATGCTGATCCCAGGAGCACTCCCCGGGGAATTTTCTGCAGCTCCGAGATGCTTCCTGGGGGGAACTCGACCCATGACAAATATATTCAAGTAGCTGAATATTTGTGGAAAACTCCAAAATTTCAAATGAATGGACTGCATGTACCCATCACCCAGCTTTAACAACAGCCACCTTGATCTCATCTGAACCTTTGTTTGGCTCCCTTAATCCTAACTTACCTTATTGTGAAGCAAATCCCACATATTGTAAATTTCAACCTGTAAATGTATCGGGATGGATGAGGATTCCCTAAATGTATCCTAAATGGTAAGGATTCCCTAATGTATCCTAAAGAATAAGGATTCCCTAATGTATCCTAAAGGATAAGGATTCTTCCTTTTAACGACTTAAGTACAATACCATTGTCAGATCTTAAGAAATTAACAATAATTCCTTAATGCCAGCAGAATCACTGTTCAGTAAGATTCAGTTAGGATCTATAGAATAGACCCCCTACATTATAACTGATTGATATATCTTTTAATTCTCTTTTGGTCTATAGGTTCTCTTTTTCGCCTGTATCAGTTTTTATTTATCTTTTATTTATTTATTTACTATTGATGAGAATAATTTTTTTTAGGTTTTTTTTTTAGTTTTTTAAAAAAAAATTAATTCCTGTATAGTTAACCTACAGCATTCTATTAGTCTCAGGTGTACACTGTAGTGATTTTTATCAATTTTTAAACAATATGCCTTTTTTTGAAGTTTATTTCTTTATTTTGAGAGAGAGAGAGACAGCACGAGCAGGGGAAGGGGAGAGAGAGAGAGGGAGAGAGAGAATCACAAGCAGGCTCCGTGCTTCCCATGCATAGTCAGATGCGGGACTTGAACTCACGAACTGTGAGATCATGACCTGAGCTGAAACCAAGAGTTGGACTGAGCCCCCCAGGCGCCCCTAACAATATACTTTTTGACTTTCATCATTCCTATGCTTTGAGTCATAAGAGCTTGTGGTAATGCATGTGATATTAACAATATCTACTTTTTGAGGCCTTTTTGTGAACCAGACACTGTGGCAAGTGTTTTGTATATATTGTCTCATTTAATCTTTCCTATAAGTCGTCATGTTAGGTATTATCAGATGCAAGTTACACATTTAAAACTGACAGTTCAAGAAATGAAGTGATTTGCCTGGGAACACACAGTTACTATGAAAAAGAGCTAAGACTCAACACCACATCATTCTGATTCTGAATCTGGTGCTTTCGTGGATGTTCAAATTTGGATTACTTTCTTAGATTAACAGTGGAAGGTGAATGCCATCCTACAATGCCCATGTGGTCTATCTAAATCAGCAGACCTGTATTGAGTACCTTCCATGTTCACAGAACTGGGTAGGAGCTATGCAGAATCAGCAGATGAACTATGTTTGATCACTGCCTTCCAGATGGTCACAGTTCAGAAGCTGGGGTAGGAGACAGACCCAAGCAGGTGCGATGACAAGTGGACTGTAGTGCATGCTATCACAGAGCTACAGGTGAAAAGTGGTACAGAACGGAGAGAGAAGAAGAATTCTAATTTGGGGGATTCGAAAGTGCTTTTGGAGAACCTGGGAGCTTCAGAGCCCCTGAATGATGAGCAGGATATTAACCAACAAAGTTTAGGTGATGGGAGAGTGAAGGTGAGGAATATTGAAGTATAACACTGCTTTCTTATGAAGTTTACTTGGGGTCTCTGTTCCCCATTGTCGGTTTTGCAGAAACGCACAAGGCATTCCTCGTAGCTTTCCCCACAACTCAGCCACTTGCAGCTTCGGTAGGTGGGAGCTAACTCCTCACCTGCCTCCACCCCCTTTCCAGGCAGGATCTAGGTCAAGGTGGTGACAGTAAAGGTATATTGATCATTCGGATCAACTGCTAATCATCTCTTTGCTGGTCTCTTTAAAAAAGCCCAGGATCCTGTTTGGATTATCAGTGGCCATGGTCCTTGCAGCCCGGGGCTGCCATGTACCTTATCAGCTTGCTCTTGACCTCCAGCATCCTTCAGCTTTGTTGAGGTCAGGCAGCTTGCCAGTTCCATCTTGGCAGGAGAGCCTTGTTCCCGAGATAACTAGTTCGGTGCCTCTCTGATTACAACCTGATTACAAGCCTGGATTATTCCTGGTGAGCGGTGACAGCTGTCGCTGCAGAAGGCAGTCAGACTCCCTGCTTAGTGGCAGATCCATCTGAGATTCCTTTACGTTTTTTACATTAAGAAATGAAATGTGGGGCACCTGGGAAGCTCAGGCGGTTAAGTGCCTGACTCTTGATTTTGGCTCAGGGCATGACCTCACAGTTCGTGTATTCGAGCCCTGCGTTGGGATCTCTGCTGTCAGCTTGGAGCCTGCTTGGGGTTCTCTCTCTCTCCTTCTACCTTTCTCTGCACCATCCCCAGACTCTGCTCTCTCTCTCTCTCTCTCTCATAAAAATAAATGAATAAAAACCTAAAAAAAAAAAAAGGAAAAGAAACTCTTCAGCACTTGGAAGGACTACTTCATTTTACATCTTTTTTTTTTCTTTAAGAGAGAGGCCGCGAGTGGGGCAGAGAGAGAGAGAGGGAGTGAGAGAGAGAGAAGGAAGTAGGGCTCATCGGGGTATGTGTTTATCTGAAGCAGGCCTCATGCTCACTTGATGTGGTGCTTGAGCTCATCCGATGTAGGACTTGAACTCACGAACTGTGAGATCATGCCCTGAGCCAGAGTCAGATGTTTAATGACTAAACGACCCAGGCACCTCAATTTTACATCTTTATTAAAGAAACGGAGAAGGGGGGTGGTGGCGCCCGAGTGGCTCAGTCAATTAAGTGTCTGACTTTGGCTCAGGCCATGATCTCACAGTTTGTGGGTTCGAGCCCCATGTCAGGCTCTGTGCTGACAGCCAGTTCAGAGCCTGGAGCCTGTTTCAGATTCTGTGTCTCCCTCTCTCTCTGACCCTCCTCTGCTTGCGCTGTCTCTCTCTCTCTCTCTCTCTCTCTCAGAAATAAATAAAACATTAAAAAAAATTTTTTAAAAATAAAGAAACCTGGGGGCTCCTGGGTGGCTTAGTCAGTTAAGTGTCTGACTTCAGCCCAGGTCAGGATCTCACAATTTGTGTGATGGAGCCCTGTGTCGGGTTCTATGCTGAGAGCTTGGAGCCTGGAGACTGCTTTGGATTCTGTGTCTCCTTCCCTCCCCCTCTCTCTCTCTCCCTCCCTCTGTCTCTCTCTCTCCTCCTCCCTGCTCACACTCTGAATCTCTCTCCTTCAGAAATAAATATTTAAAAAATTAAAAAAAAAAGAAACCTGTTTCTCTGACTTTATGAGGTTAAGCGAAAAGGGAATGGTGAGCAGCAAATTTTCGTTTCTGTTTTGTCACCCATCAGCGGCAAAGCACTAGCTTCCATCTACTTGACAATTTCTCCCCATCCTGGTTGCTCCTCTTCCATCTTCTCACGCCCACAGCAGCTATTGTGGACTCTGAAAAGACAAGTCGGTTCTGACATGAATCAAAGCAAATCCTAAGCAAAGAAATAAATCTACTCTCCACCCCATCCCTCCAAATCATATGTGACAATGAATTTAAAAGCCAAAAGCAAAGTAGCTTAATGGCCTATGCCAGCAGTTCCTATCATTAAGGAAGAAAGCTAGTGATACAGTCCACAATCCCTTACTTGGAAAATAAAATAACGTCAAAGCCAATGTTGCTGTATTATTTCCGATGACTTTGTTGTTATAATATTTGTAGCATGTGGTAGCGACAAAGGCTATCTATCAGGTATTTCTGGCTTTCCTCCCATATGCACACATTGTATTTCCTAAACTCTACGTGTTAGGTGACATAGCCACGTGGTTCGCTTTAGTGAAGAAAATGTGAGCAGAGGTAATGGATGCCACCTCCACACAAGCCTTGAGAGCAGTTGCATAATTGCCTGTGCTGTTCTTTCCTTCTGCCATGGTGACTGGAGACTTTCAAGATGGTGGCTGCTCCATCAACCTGATTCCCCTTCTAAGGACGACACTGGGCAGAGCCCCTGGGCAACGACATGATGGACCCAAAGCATGAGTTAGAAAGAAGCCTTTGTTGCTGAAATCACTGAAACTGACATTGTTTAGGGAGTGTTACCCAGCCTTGCTTGACTGATTCATAGGGTTTCTTGAAAGCATCTGGGGATTAAACAAATAGGTCTCCAGATAACCTTGAGGACAGCCTCCAAAAAGGTTTTGGATTGATGAGTGTGATAACACACCCTCTACAAAGTTGAGGAACTGATGATAATGTTGCCAAGTTTTCCACAAAGGCTCATTTTCCAATCTTCTGGTAACTTACCTAAGGTATAATATACATATAATATATATTGGATTATATGTATGGCCCCCTACTTCAAGTTTCCACCCCCACCCCAGAATATTAAGTATTTTACAAAGTGACAGGACAACATGGGGGAAATTACCCTTGTATTTCATTCAATATTGAAAAAAAAACTTATAAAACTCTTATCAACTCTTATGCCCATATTCTACTAGACTTGTTCTTTTTAGATATATTTGCTATATCTGACAATTAGAACAGAATAGGCATATCTATCATTCAACTAAAGAAACTTATGTTAAGTAAGTTTCAGTGTGCCAAAGTTATATTTTAGCACCCTCTGGTGAAGAAATTATGTGGCCTGCTGATAAATATAAGCGATTCCTGCCTGTGTGAGTTTTTGACTTGTGCTTTTCAAATGCAGGCTCTGAAGAATATATTATTTATACTCCATACTAAAAGAAGTTTCTTTTTTAAACAAATACCCTTCTGACAAACTATTCATCTACCAATGGTATACGTCTTCTGTACATCCTGTAGAAAAAAGAAATACAGACGTATATGTCATTACTATGTATATAATTTACACATTCACAATGTAAATATATATGCCTGGTGAAAATTAGACATTTGTGAAGCTCTACTTCTCTCTCTAGCAACACCCTTTCCTCCCATCTTCACACAGGGCTCCCGAGCCTCCGATCTCTACTTATGGTCTTCTGAGGGTTTTTTTGCCAAAACCCAGTACAAATTATGACATTACCAACTCTTCATTCAACAGACTACATGACAGGCACAGTGTGTGGTCTTCTTAAAAGACCAATGCAAGGGCACCTGGGCAGCTCTGTTGGTTGAGCCTCTGACTCTTGATCTCAGTTCAGGTCTTGATCTCAGGGTCATGAGTTCAAGCACTGTGTTGGGTTCTGCACTGGGTGTGAAGATTACTAAGAAAGAAAGAAAAGAAAAGAAAGAAAGAAAGAAAGAAAGAAGAAAGGAAAGAAGGGAAGAAGGAAAGGAAAGAAAAGGAAAGGAAAGGAAAGGAAAGGAAAGGAAAGGAAAGGAAAGGAAAGGAAAGGAAAGGAAAGGAAAAGAAAAGAAAAGAAAGGACAGGAAAGGAAAGGAAAGGAAAAGAAAAGAAGAGAAAAGAGAAGAGAAGAGAAAAGAAAAAAAAAGAAAAGAAGAGTGCAAAACTACTTCTTTGTGGAATGTTTCTCTGAGTCTGTCAAAATGAATTCTGCTTCTGCCTCCTCTTACACTACATACATAAGGTCTACATTTCTATACAACATAACATAACATAACATAACATAACATAACATAACATAACATAACATAACATAAGGTCTGCATTTCTATACGACACATTTCACACTTTTCTCTCTACGAGACTGCAAAAAATATGACAGGAACAATATCTTCTTCATCTTTGTACCTCTTCCCCATATTTCCTAGATCATAAACTCAGTAAAAGCATTTTAAAGTTGAAATTTCATTATACATTTCATTAGACGCCCTAATAAATTTTATGAAATCTACTATAAACAGTGGCTTGAAAATAGTGACGTGAGCTATATAATAAGTCCAGTAAAAATGTCTTCAGTCATCACCAAAGGCAATTCTCCCCAGTCTTGATTCAAATGGACCTTCAATAACTTAATCAATGGATTAACAAACTATCCTGGAGGAAAAAAATTTCTACTAGAAATGAAAATTTTTGTGCTAGAAAAAAAGACATCCAGTAAAACGTCACATTTCTCTGGAAGTGCAAGTATTGGGACTTTATTGTTCAAATTGAATGATGCAACCTCCATTCTGTGTATCACCAAGAGAAACATGACATGATTTAGGAATTTGTTGCTTTTTTATTAGTGCCTCTCTCTGTTGTTGCCCATTTTTCCGATTGGCAGAAATAGCTGTGTTACTTTAGGAATAAGATAGGCTGAGCTGTTAAAAGAAAGAAATGTGATATATTATGGACTGAATGTTTATGTCCTCCCCAAATTCATATGTTAAAATCCTGCCCCCCAGGGTGTGTAGAGGGTTCAGTCAGTTGAGCATCTGACTCTTGACTTCATTTCAGGTCATGATCTCACGGTTCATGAGTCAAGCCCACGTTGGGTTCTGTGCTGACAGTGTGGAGCCTGCTTGGGATTCTCTCTCTCTTCCTCTCTCTCCGTTCCTTCTCTACTTGCTCTCTCTCTCAAAATAAATAAATAAACTTAAAAAACAAAAAAGTCCTGCCTCCCCCAATGATGGTATTAAGAGATGGAGCTTTTTAAAGGTGATTAGGTCATGAGGGTAGAGTCCTCACCAATGTGATTAGTGCCCTTATAAAAGGGACCCCAGGGAGCTATCTCTCTTTTTTTGACATATGAGGACACAGTGAAAAGATGGACTTCCATACACCAGGAAGTGGTTCCTTACCAGACACTGAATCTCCTGGTCCCTTGACCTTGGACTTCCCAGCCTCTCGAACTGTGAGAAATGTCTGTTGTTTAAGTCAGCCAGTCTGTGGTATTGTTGTTTTAGCAGCCCAAACGGACTGAGACAGTATCCATTATCAATGTTCAATCTATTACATTGTGAAAATAAGAGTATCCCTCTATCTTTAATATTTTTTAATGTTTATTTATTTTTGAGAGAGAGAGAGATGGATAGACAGAGAGCAGGGATAGGGGCAGAGGGAGACAGAGACTCCAAAGCAGGCTCCAGGCTCTGAGCTGTCAGCACAGAGCCCAAAGTGGGCCAGAACTCATCAACCCTGATTATAACCTGAGCAGAAGTTGGATGCTCAACTGTCTGAGCCACTCAGGCGCTCCTCTCTCTATCTTTTAAAATTCTAAACTGTCTAGCCTATCCTTAAAAATCCAACAAATTAACTTAACTAGCTACAATATCATCTTTTCATCTGTACAACTGAATATTCTCTTTGTCATGGGAATGATTAGACTGAGAAAGAAAGGATCAGCCTTATGTACCTTCTTGCTGGTGACAAGCTGTTGCTATCTGTATAGGTAAGACTCTATTACTATAGTTAGCTAAGTTGCCACAGGGAAGCTGGTGTGTGTTCCGTGCTTAACTATAACTTAAACCACTTCTAAAAACAGAAGCACACTTATGTGGATTTCCATAAGGTCAGAACGAGAGTAGGGGACAGTGTATTTGAAATGAATATATTTTTCCAAGGAAGGTCTTGAGGGAAAATTTGAACGCTTACCTCTCCCTGGTTCCTCACATGCACAGAGATCGCCCTTCTTAGTGATAGCTCTTGAGCCCATCCTTTCCCTCCCTGCTCCCTCCCCGCTCCTTCCCCATTCCCTCACCTTGAACTTCATAAGCCCAAAGCTGCACCTCTTCAGCCTCCTTGGTATCGCCTTGAGACTTGCGGGTGATGTAACATTTCTCCTCCACTCTCTTGGGGTCTCTAGATGGGCCTAAGAATTAAGCTGCACGTGAAGCAGATGAACAGGAGAAAAGCATACAAATTTTGTTTAATGGTTTTACATGTGCATGGGAGCCTTCACAAGAAAAATGAAGATCTCAAGAACAGTTAGGGTCCAAGCTTAGAGTTTGGACAAAGAGCAGTCAATTGTGAAAATGGGACAAGATGAAGGGACCTGGGTCAGAGAAGTTGATGGTGGAGAAGTGGCTGGGAAGAAAAGGGCTAAGTTTAACCAGGTTTGTGTGTACAGATTTCTCTTGACCTCAACTCTCCTCTCTGGTAATGAGAATGTCTTCCTTCCTCCTGGTACAGGGAAGGCTGGGATTTTATCTTCTGTGTTCATGAAGAAAAAGGAAGGTCAGTGTCCCTTTCTTGTATATACTGTCTCTCCTGCAACTTTAATTCAAAATATCAATCTGAGGGGCACCTGGGTGGCTCAGTCGGTTAAGCGTCCGACTTCGGCTCAGGTCATGATCTCAATGTTCATGGGTTCGAGCCCCACATTGGGCTCTGTGCTGACAGCTCAGAGCCTGGAGCCTGTTTTGGATTCTGTGTCTCCCTCTCTCTCTGAACCTCCCCCTGCTCACGCTGTCTCTCTCAATCTCTCTCTCAGAAATAAATAAAACATTTAAAAAAAATTTAAAAACAAAATATCAATATGATATGCTGGGGTACCTGGGTGGCTCAGCCAGTTAAGTGTCGGACTCTTGATTTTGGGTCAGGTCAGAATCTCATGGTTCCTGAGATTGAGCCTTGCATGGCCTCTGTGGTGTCAGCACCGAGCCTGCTTGGAATTTTCTTCCTCTCTGCCTCTCTCTCTGCCCCTCTTCTGCTCACACACACTCTCTCTCAAAATAAATAAATACACATTTAAAAAATATATATCAATATGCCAAAGTGGACCTGCTGGGCCTAAATTTTTTCAAGATTTCTAGGTATAATCTTTTATTATTAAAAAATGTTTTAACTGTTTATTTATTTTTGAGAGAAACAGCATGCAAGTAGGGGAGGGGCAGAGAGAGAGAGGGAGACACAGAATCCGAAGCAGGCTCCAGGCTCTGAGCTGTCAGCACAGAGCCCCCACGCAGGGCTCAAACTCACCAACAGTGAGATCATGACCTGAGCCAGAGTCTGACGCTTAATTGACTAGGACATCCAGGCGCCCCTCTAGGCATAATCTTAAAAACATGACTTTGATCCTGTCGTCTTCTCTTCTTATACTTTCATCCCTTCCTTAGCTATCACATTCCCAGAGCAGCCTGACTGCTCTCATGAACAACCTCCACATCCCCCTGGAGATCTTCTGCTGATCATCTCTATCTAGACGTCCCGCCATCACCATCCAAATCCAGCACAACAAATGTCACCTTGCTCCCCAAGTCAAAGGCTTCTGTTCAGGGTGTTGACTTCCGTTAAGTCACCTGGCCTAACAACCTAGAAGTCATCATCAGTTCTTTCTGTATCCTGACCAGCACAGACAACTCATGGTCCAGTCTCCATAGCATTGGGCACTTCTGCCCTTGCTTTGCTATACCCTATGTTCAGTTCTTGTGACTTTTTGCCCAGAGGAGTAGAATGACAAATATAATACACTGAGAACATAAAAGGAAAATATGAGGAAGTAAATATTTTTATTTTAGAAAGAGAGTAACCTTACCTAATATTTACTACTATAGGGACACAGAGGGCCTTACTTGCCCTTATGCTATATGGTCACATGTCAAACAGAGTAACAGGCAGTATGCTGAGGGCATAGTAGGGGCTCCACTTTTGGCGTATCACCGTGCACTATTGTTTCCTTGCTAGGAGTTGTTTTTGATGGGCTTCATTTTACATAAAAACGAGACTTTAAAATAATACGTCCTCACCAGAATGTCCATCAAGCCTTTTGTACCACACAGGAGTTTTCTGGTTTTCTCTTAGCAAACTATTATGTATTATTTTCTCCTAAATGTTGGTGTCCAGGTTGGATTCCTGGGAAGGATATTCTGAGACACAGCCTGCGAGATGATTATGAAGGGCATGCCCTTGGTTTTTAACATGACCAGAAGGCAGAATAACAAGGAAGTGGGACGGATTGGAGGGAGAAGTCAAGTTGCTCTGCAGGCTCATGACCTCTCGGCTGACCCCCCCGGAGCTCTGGAGCCATTCTAATGGCTCTTCCAAGTTGTCTTGAGCTGTGCTCAGATGGCCGGATCTTTGTATTCCTGTGTGGATCAGTTGTTGGGTGTGGGCAGCCCAGGAGAGGGTGGGCAAGCCAATTCCTGAAGTGCACCTTAGAGCTGGAGCTACACTGTGACCCTGCATATGGGGTGCATATGCGTGGTAGGTCCGTGTCCAGCCCAGAAGCCAACAATACAGAGTTTGCTGGTCTTTTCTGCAATGAAATGATAGAGTGGCAGCTCTGTAAAGTATAGTAGGTGGCTGACAGTTTGGAATAACAGCTGCATCTAATCTGTTTCCTCAAGATAAAGACGATGGTCTTAAGGAGAAGGTAGTTACTTTTAAAAGAAGTGCACATGACCGAGAGAGTATTTTGAAAACACATCCACTGTTCTATGACTTACTTGTCAAAAACTACACAGTTGAGTCACAAGCTTGAAACCAGAATTTTTTCACTTTTCTCAAATTTTTCAAAGGAAGAATCCTCACGGATTTTAAACATATTTATGAAAATAATAAAAATGCAACATCTCCCAATGAATGCTCAAGAACAACTAACACAGGAAAGATGGAAATTTACCAAATGAACATTTACAAAACTCTCTGTAAAATAAGTGGATGGGATTGACAAGTGTATATCACAATCTAGAAAGTCACTCAGGGATATACTCTGCTTTCTTTTGGATCTCCGGATGGTTTTGAGTCATCTTTTACAATTATGAAAAACAGTAGAATTAATTATAAGGTAAACTGAACTTAGATCATTGAGCTGCTGAAATCTGAAACATTAGCCATTTCAAAAGGTTTTCTCTATAGTAATGAGGGTTGGTGATTGTTAATGGGTTGAATTGTGTCCCACGAAGAGATGAGTTGAAATCCTCACCCCCCCATAACTCCAAATGATTTTATTTGGAAATCGGGTTGTTGAAGATAAAGTTCAGTGAAATTAAGGACTCATGTCCTTATAAGAGAAGGCAGAGGAGAGGAAGCAAAACAGCCTTGTAAAGAGGAGGCAGACAGAGAGTAGGTTTACACTGTCTTAAGCTAAACTGGAAGAGACAAGGAAGGATTCTCTTCTAGAGGCTTCCAAAGGGGCATGGCCCAACCAACTCCCTGATTAGGCACTGCTAGCTTCCAGAACTGTGAGAGAATACATACTTGTCACTTGAAGCTACCCAGCTTGTCGTAATTGGTAACGACAGCTGTAGAAAACTAAACAGTGGTGTTAGAATGTTTTCTTCCATTAGACATAAAAGTTTTAAAAGTTTATTATTTTATTTTGTCTCTATCATATTGTAAGCAAATAAATATGTATTAAAGATGTGCTAATGTTTTAAAAATTAATTGTTGGCAAACAATTAATAATAATAATAATAATAAGCTTGAGTATGTGCTGGAAATTGTGCTTGAAAAGTTATTTGCAAAAATAATTTGAGTCTGAGAATGTTGAGTTTCTTACTTTGTTTCTGCCAGGGCTGGGGGCTGAAGTAATCCAGGATTCTCTTTTTTTTTTTTTTTTTATATTTTTATTTATTTCTAGGAGAGAGAGAGAGAGACAGCGTGAGCAGGGGAGGGTCAGAGAGAGGGAGTCACAGACTGAAACAGGCTCCAGGCTCTGAGCTGGCAGTCAGCACAGAGCCTGACGCGGGGCTTGAACCCACGAACCGCGAGATGGTGACCTAAGGGAAAGTCGGACGCTTAACCGACTAAGCCACCCAGGCGCCCCAAGGATTCTCTTAATCCAATTTCAGGATTTGAACTTTTCTGGGTCAGCCAGATCAGGCAAGGCTGCCCCAGGCTGCCTGTTTATTTTTGGTTCCCCCTTACTCCTGTGGTTTCTCTGGTTTCTCAGCCCCCATGGGCCTGATAGCCTCTCAGGGCCCTCAGCCCGGGACCCCAGCTTTGTCCTTGTTCCCAGAGCTGTTGGAAGAACGGCTCAGAATTCTCTTCAGGACCTTCCAATGCACCTCTGGGTAAAGAGCCCTTAAGTGCCAACTCTTGCTTCTGGATTTCCATTTCTGTCTCCTCTCTGACCTTGGACTGGTTATTATGTTATTAGTGTTTTTGACATTTAGAGTTTCTCTCAATTCAAATTAAAAAAAATTTTTTTGGGGGGCGCCTGGGTGGCTTAGTCGGTTAAGCGTCCGACTTTCGCTTAGGTCATGATCTCGCGGTTCGTGGGTTCGAGCCCCGCGTCGGGCTCTGTGCTGACTGCCAGCTCAGAGCCTGGAGCCTGTTTCAGTCTGTGACTCCCTCTCTCTCTGACCCTCCTGCCTGTGCTGTCTCTCTCTCTCTCCTAGAAATAAATAAAACATTAAAAAAAAAAAAAAAAGAGTTTAGAGACCACTTTCCTAAACTACGCCCATGATCTCTTAACATCTTCAATCCCCTTCACCCCAATCTCTCCTCCACTCGGCTGCCAGATCAATGTTTTTAAAACATTTCCATTAAGTTACCTCCCTGTTCAACTCCCCCCCCCACCCCCGAAAACAAAAAAACCAAAAGATCTTCAATGACTTACTGTTCTATGGCTTAGCTAAGCTAGAATTTAATTTCCTTCATGGTTCTGGATCGGTATTGGCCAACAGAGACATTTGTTTTCGTCCTTTTTTCAAATTTTATTTGAATTCTATTCATTTAACATACAGTGCAATGTTGCTTTCAGGAGTAGAAGTCAGTGATTCATCACTTACATACAACACCCAGTGGTCTTCATAACAAGTACCCTCCTGGATGCCCATCCCCCATCTAGCCCCCATCCCCCACCCACTTCCCCTTCCACGAACCCTTACTTTGTTCTCTATCCTTACAAGCCTCTTATGGTTTGTTTCCCTTTCTCAACAGAGACATTTTGAATGCTATTTGGGAGGTAGAAATGAAGCTGGTGCCGATTATTCTTTTAAAGCTTTGATGGCTAGTGGTAGGTGCCAGGCCCACTGTCTCTGACCTGCAGCTAACTGACCTATTGTCATGGAGAAACAAGCACCTGCAGACTAGAATGGCATTGTCCCCTCCCCTCTCCTCAAATTCACGTCCACATGGAATCTCAGAATGTAACCTAATTTGGAAAGAGGGTCTTTGCAAATATCATCATTTATACTAAGATGAGGCCCTTCTTGATCAGGCCCTAAATCCGATGACTAGTATCCTTATAAGAAAGCCACCTGAAGACACAGAGAGACAGACACCTAGGGAAGAATGCCTCGTGCAGCCCCTGGACAGCTTCTCTTACCATCACTGGTGGCATCGAGGAGGGAGGTAGGGAGAGGCGGACACGGGTTCTAGTTAGTCCTTCCGGGTGATGGTTGAGTTCATCGGTCCTAGTTTGCCCTTGTCCTCATTCGCATCCAACTTTGCTTCTCAACTGCCGGGCTAACAACTGTAGGGTCAACAGTGGACAAGGAGACAACTGCCTGCATAGACGGACTGCCACTCACAGAACTGCCTTTAATTCTTACAGTAATTCCTTTATTCCATACCGCACGTGGTGGTTCTGCTCCTCTGACCAGGCCCCAACAGACTGTCTACCAAATTAAGTAAAAATGAATTGGGTGAAACCAATCGGGCTGCCCTGTTCCTTCTATTATATTAGAATACATTAGGTTATTAATTAAAATTAACAGCTAACATTGATTGAAAGCCTCCTCAGTGCAGGGCACTATGCTAAGTAAGCTCTTTATAGCATATCATTAAATTCTCAAAGCAACCCTATGAAGAAGGTACTGTTAAGATGCCTATTTTAGGGGCGTCTGGGCGGCTTAGTCGGTTAAGCTTCCGACTTTCGCTTAGGTCATGATCTCGCGGTTCGTGGGTTCGAGCCCCGCATCGGGCTCTGTGCTGACTGCTGGCTCAGAGCCTGGAGCCTGTTTCTGTCTGTGACTCCCTCTCTCTCTGACCCTCTCCTGCTCATGCTGTCTCTCTTTCTCTCTCGCTCTCCTAGAAATAAATGAAACATTAAAAAAAAATTTAAAAAAAAGATGCCTATTTTATAAATGTTCACAAATATTACCATGTTTACAAATGTGGAAGTAATTTAAACTTTTAGAGAGATGAATTAATTCAACCAAGTCAGATTTTATACCCAGAGTCTAATTACAGAACAGGAATTCTCAACCACTGTATTATACCTCTACCCCCAGTTCATTAGAACTAAAATGAATTGTATATTTTCTGTGGAATCTTAAGGACACCAACCTTCCCCTGTATATACTCACAAAATGCATTTTAATGACTTCAAGACTTTGTTCATGTCAGGGGCGCCCGGATGGCTCAGTGGGTTAAGCATCTGACTTCAGCTCAGGTCATGACCTCGTGGTTTGTGGGTTTGAGCCCTATATGGGGTTCTGTGCAGGCAGCTCAGAGCCTGAAGCCTGTTTCAGATTCTGTATCTCCCTCTCTCTCTGCCTCTCCCCCACTCATGCTGTCTCTTTCTGTTTCAAAAACAAATAAAAACTATAAAAAAATGAAAAAAAAAAGACTTTGCTCATGTCTTTTCCTATCTTCCCCTTTTCCTAACAACCTGTCAGATGTCATCTCAGTCTTGTGGTCCAAATGGACACAAAATTACCTTTTAAATCAGACTGACCTGAGTTTGGATGTCAACTCTACCCATTACCTACTACTAAATTTTTAGATTCCCTAAGCCTTGATATCATCTGTGAAATTCTTGTTACAGGTATGCTTAATACAGTCCCTTATATATATGTCTGGCTTCCTCTGCTAGACTCTAGTCTTCAATGTTTTAAAAACTATAGCTCACAGTAAGAATGTATTTGATTTGCAATTAAATTCACACGCACATACACAGACACACCCATATACACAGATAACTAAAACAAGTTTCATGAGTAGTATTTGCCCTTAGTACTTGTAACACACAGTGATATCTTCTATTTTATTCTATTTTTTAAGGTACTGATCATGATTCATTAAGTTGATTTCATGAAGCACAGAAGGGTCAGTGCTGAAAAAGGCTGAGTCAATTTGAGTTCTTAAGTATACATATTTTATCTATTTTTTTAAGTTTATTTTATTTATTTTGAGAGAGAACAGGAGCAGGGGACACACAGAGAGAGAGAGAGAGAGGGAGAGAGAGAATCCCAAGCAGGCTCCACACTGTCAGTGCACAGCCTGATGTGGGGCTTGATCTCATGAACCGTCAGACCATGATCCGAGCTGAAATCCAGAGTTGGAAACTTAACTGATTGAGCCACCTAGGCGCCCCATATTGACTCTATTTTTTATTGCTAGTAGTAAGCACAGTGCCTGGTAGGAGGAAGTATTTGATAAATGCTTACTTTAGGACTGGGTTTTCCTTGAGGGCAGGAATGGTAGTAACTTTGTATCCATCCCATATTTAGCATAATCCTTCCCACAATACTTAGAGATCAAATGACTAAAATTCAGGCCTATCACCATGCTTTAGAGATAAAAAATTGGACCAATCAATATCTGACAAGCACCTACTATGTGGTAATACATAAGTGGTGAACTCATGACTCCTTCTCTTAGTTTTTTTAATTTTATTTATTTATTTATTTATTTTAAATGTTTCATTTATTTCTAGGAGAGAGAGAGAGAGAGAGAGAGAGAGTGAGCAGGGGAGGGTCAGAGAGAGAGGGAGTCACAGACTGAAACAGGCTCCAGGCTCCGAGCTGGCAGTCAGCACAGAGCCCGACGTGGGGCTCGAACCCACGAACCGCGAGATCATGACCTAAGCGAAAGTCGGAAGCTTAACCGACTAAGCCACCCAGGCGCCCCTCTTAGTTATTTTTAAAGCAGCATGGGATTGCTGAGGGGGAACAATGAATAATGTTGTCCAACTGAGAAATTAAAAAAAAAAGGGTAAGACATAGTAAGACCTATGGAGGCCAAACCTTTAATAATAACAAAGACTAAGTCAGAGAACACACAATAATGTGAGAGCCGGTCAGGCCTGCTAATTAAACCCTAAGTTGAGCCAATGCTGAACTATTATGGCCCTCCCTATGCTGAATTCCTACGTAGTTATGAGGCTTAAGGCAGCTCACGCCCGAGAGGAATGTGGGAGGAGCCAAGCTCAGCAAACCCACTTTATTTCTCCTAAATGCATCAGCTAGATAAGTCACTTCTCCCTGGACCAGGGACACAGGGAATAAAAGAGCACAGAGACATTGGACCTATTATTACCCATTGAGCTTCCTCCCATAGGGAAGGAAATAGCAGAGGAGGAGTACCTGTTCTCTTCTAAGAATCAGAATATATAGGGGCACCTGGGTGGCTCAGTCGGCCAGGCATCCGACTTCGGCTCAGGTCATGATCTCACAGTCTGTGGGTTCAAGCCCCGTGTCGGGCTCTGTGCTGACAGCTCAGAGTCGGGAGCCTGCTTCAGATTCTGTGTCTCCCTCTCTCTCTGCCTCTCCCTCGCTTGCTCTCTGTCTCTCAAAATGAAGAAAAAAAAAAGAGTCAGAATATATATATGCATATGTGAAATAATAAATACTATATATGGATACATGAAATACTAAACAATAGTATAGGCAATCCAAGGAATATCATAAGTACCTAAGTAATTTTTGAATACAGTTTATGCTAGTGTTTCTCAATGCTGACTGCTCATCAAAACCTAGAGAATATTACACAGTGACAGACCCTCTCTATCTCCCTCCCCACCTTTCATGTGTCTGACATGAAACCTGAGAATCTGTTCTTAAAACTTCCTGGATACCTACAATGTATAGGTAAGGCTGCGAACCACTGGCTTCGGGGAGCTAGACAGACAAGTGATTAGAATAGGAAACCAGGAGGTCTCTTACTGAGGAGGGGATTGGATCGACATCGAAGGATAAGTAGGCTTGAGGTTAAAAAGAAGAGGGGAGAGTATTTTATAGAGATGAGAACAGGAAGTTGGAGGACTCCAGGAATGACTGTGGCTCAAGAGTAACCTCAAGACCCTATCTTGAAAATCCTTAGAGAATTTATCGTTGAAAATATGATCAAGGCTAATACAGCAAATGATGAGACAGACGGCAGCATGGTTTGGTGGAAAAGCCTTTGGACTTTTGATAGTTAAGAGACTGGTTCTCGGATGTGTGCTTTCACCCTAGTCGCCAATCAAATCCTTTGCCTAGACAGTTACAGATTGTTTGTTTGTTTGTTTTTTAAAATTTTTAATGTTTTTTATTTACTTGAGAGAGAGAGAAACAGTGTGAGCAGGGGAGGGTCAGAGAGAGACGGAGACACAGAATCTGAAACAGGATCCAGGCTCTGAGCTACCTGTCAGCACAGAGCCTGACGCAGGGCTCAAACCCATTAACCGTTGAGATCATGACCTGAGCCAAAGTCAGACGCTTAACCGATTGAGCCACCCAGCACCCCAGTTACAGATTGTTTGTAAAGACAGGAGTCGGTAAAGCATTTTAGGGAGATGGCTGCACCATATGACCTTTCAAGAAAGGGCACAGCCATTCACTTAGAAGCTCAGGCTACAAATCCAGAAGTCCTATTTGATTTCTTTTCCTCATCTGTTTTTACATCTAATCTATCAGCCAAATCTGATGTGATTCTCCTTATAAAACATATCTCAAATCTTTCCACTGTTCTCTGACTCCATCGATTATGACCCTAATCCAATAAAACTTTTTTTTTCCCCACTGGGATTAACCCCAGAGTTTTGGGTTAATAGGTCTGGCTGGAGTAGGTCTTGAGAACTCAGATTTCCAACAAGTGCTGATGCTGTGGTCCAGAGGCTTATTCCTTGAGACCTTTACAGCAATTGTTAGCTATGGGTACACATTAGAATCACTAGGGAGCTTTTAAAAAGTACTATGCTTGGAACTGATCTCTGGAGATTGAGTCATTTTGGTCCTGCCATTTGTAAATTTTAAATCTCCCTAGGTGATTCAGAATGTGCGTGTAGGGTTGAGAAATACTACCAAGGTCTAGAGGAATGGCTGTTTGCTCCTCGTGGCTTTTGCACTAGCTGCTCTTGTTACCTAGTACACTCTTTAGGTATTTCCATAGCTGGATCCTTCCTGTCATTTAGGTCTCAGATTAAAGGTCACTTACTCTGATAGGCCTTCTCTGATCCCCCCAATCTAAAATCACACCCTTATCTTTATCCCACTGTCCTGCTCCTTTTCATTACAAGATTTTGAGGTTTGAGATTTCCCTATTGATGCTTATCGTCTGTATCTTCCAATATAAGCATCTTGAGCATAAACACCTTCTCTCTTTCACTGCGGAATCGCCAGCATTTACATGAGTGCCTGGCATCTATTACGTATTCAACACATGGGAATGGAAGAGAAAATTAAAAAGCTTTAAATCCTTCTAGTTCTTGTGTTATTTTCAACTATTTAACTGAATTTTAACACATAAAGAATGTTTTATTTATGCAACAGAATTGGGCCATCTATTTAAAAAAAAAAAAGCATGATTTTTTTTTTTTTTTTGGCCACTACATCATAATTGCACTGGATTCATTCTCTTCAGGGGAGCCCTATATTAAATCTTCCGCTAAATCATTATCCCTTAACGTATTTTCATTTGCAGTATTTGTTCATAATACTGCTGCTTAGGGAATTCAGTTAGAGTGAGACATCTGGGTTATAGCCAGGATATATTTTGTATTCTTTTAGTTTTTGGCCAACTAGATATATTTATTAAATCAAGAGATTTCTGCTCAGATTTTATTGGCTTGTTTTTGGAGACAGCACAGGAAAGGAATTCGTAGAAAGGAAAGGTATGCAGGGCAGCCACAGGGTGGCAGGAAAACGGGAAGGCTATTTATGGCATCCTCTAAAAGTGGGCTACACATTTTTCTCCTCTTCTGGGGGCGCCTCTCTAACGAATGAATATAATCTGGTGGAACTGAGGGGTTTTGATTGCAGGTAGAGATAGAGTGCTTGAGATTATGAAATGGTCTTGCTTCACAGTGATTTGTTCAAGACAGTGCAGGGATAGCTTCAGCTCAGGGTCACGGGTCGCTTGGTTTCAAGGAAGCCCCGGAATTAAATCTACAACTCAGGTGCATTAAGGGCTACGCACATGAAGTCCCTCTCGGACCATTTCTGAAATACATTACTCATGAAAACATAGACCAACATCTGTTACAGGAGCAAAAGGGAGATTCCATTCGTCTGGCTCGCCTGTCTGGCACGGATCGTGGGTCTTTCCTCAAAATCCCAAGTATCCAACGTTTACTCCCAGCAGTAGGACTAGGTCCACCTGCAACCGGTTTTCCAGGCAGCTGCCTCCGCTTTCTTCCCCTCTTCGTGCTTCGTCGATCATGGCTTTAAGCAGAAATGATTTCAACTGTGGAGTAACGGCTGCAATCACTCTGGCGCTGCGAAGGAGAGGCAGCCAACGACTCGAATTCCGAGAAAACACCAACCCGCACTTGATAGACGGAGGTGGTGGCTCGCGAAAAACCAAAGGCACAGGGAACGGCAGGGAGGGAGAAGCAAAGCCGCCGAATGGGCGGTGCATTCTGGGAGTTGTAGTTTCCGCCGGGCGAGCTCCGGTAGCCTCCACTGGGCTCCGCACTCCATCTCCCAGCCGGCCCCGCGCCGCGGAGGAGGCGAGCGGTGGGCGTGCCCGGGACCGAGCTGCTGCTGGGGGAGGGGACTGGGGTCGAGAAGCCGCCGCGGCCGCCGCCGCTGGGAGACGTTAGCCGCCGTCGGCGCCGGCAGAGGGATCCCCCCTCCCCCTCGCACCCGGGCAGGCGACGACGAGGGCCGGGTGGCCGCCGCGCGTCCCCGTGCTCGTCCTCCCGCCCACGGGCGCGCGGCGTCCGCCATGGAAGCACAGCCGGCGGCGGCCAGGGTCTCCGGGCGCCGGGTCCTCGGCTCCCCCGAGCGATGAGAGGCTAGAGGCGTCCCGCGCCGCGCCTCCTCGCGCGCTCCGCGGGCCGGGGAACGAAGGAGGGTCCGCCGGGCTGGCGGGCCGGCCGCGGTGCCCGCCCCGCGCCGCGCCCGCCCCGCCCTGGGGGGCTGCCGAGGCGTCCGCCGCCCATGCCGTCCCGGCGCTCCGCCGCCCCCGGCGCCCGCCGCTGAAGCCCAGCGCGCGCCCCCGGCCCGCCCGCGCCCGCCGCCCCGCAGCCCGGCCCCGACCGCCGTCCTCTCCCCAAGATGTGGCACAGCGTCGGGCTGACCCTGCTGGTGTTCGTGGTCACGCTGCTGATCGTCCTGCTGCTGATGGTGTGCGGTGAGTGGGGCATCCGCCGCGGGCCAGTTCCACACGGCGGTGCGCACGCCCGCGCCGCTCGGCGGCTCGCCTGTGTGGTCTCGCGTCTGTCTGTTTTAAGTGTCGTGGACGGACCGGTGGCTTAAAATCATCCGCTGCCCACCTGGCTCAGGGGGGATGTGCCCCTGACCCAGGACATGCCCTCCGGCATCCTGGAGGGGGAAGGAACAGGTTCCAGGGCTGGGCATCCCGACTCGGGGGTAAACCAGATACTGCCGCTCGGGCTGCGTCTGCTCTTGATTGCCATTCTTTACCACCGTCTGCCTAGATTTTAACCTTGGCCTGTATTCGAAGGTGAAGTGATTGGTTATTCCTTTTCCTTTTTTTTTTTTGAGGTTCGGACCCTGATGATTATGAGAACTTTCGTTCCTTCATTGAATCAAGGGGAAGGGACAGGGTTGGGTATGAAGCCCTCGTGAAATTGTTTACTTCAAGTTCAGGCTTAAACTAGATTCCCGCTAGAAATGTTGAGGCCAGGCAGAACTTAAAAAAAACCACCGGCTATATTAAACTTCCAGGGTCAGGTAACCTAACTCTCAGTTTTGTAATAATGGTGCTGTTTTGTTTGCTGTGATTTTTTTTTTTTTTTTTTACTTTCTTGGGTTGAGAGGCCATAAAACTTTCTTCTCAGGGTAATAGGAGCGTCGTTTTAGATCTTCTTGACTTCTTTATGTACAGTAACTGGTAACCACAGGTCTCTTAGCAATAGTGGCTAAGCAGTTGTGAAAATTTGGGGAGCAACTGAGAACCAGACGTCAGTGAATTTAATTTTTCATAATTCTAGTATACTGAAGAATGGGTTCAGGTTGATGCAATAATTGAGCAGAAATACAAGTAAATACTATAGGGCTTATTCATTACATGATTAGTGTACTAAATGCTCAGTATCAACTGTGTTTGGAGAAGATATGTGTGCACTCATGCAAATGCCTACATAGGTATTTCTGTTTATATACCTGTGTGTATATTTTTAATTTTCCTCCTCTAGGAAGGAACCAGAGTTAACAGCCTCTCTATTCTGATGATGAAACAATTGAAAAGCCTTTCTCGGTTTCCTGCTTGTGACGTCAGGATTTGGGGCTCATTGTAGATATGTGAGATTCTGGAAGTAAAGGAAACCAGGTCTGTGTGGTTTGTTTGCACGCGAGGAAAGAGGAAAGCATATGCTTTCTTTTCTAATCTGAAGGTGCGAGCTGCCTGGAAGTGGTGGTGTGACACACAGACTACAAAACCTTGGGTAGACTTTTTGCCAAACTTGATTTGGGGCATCAGAATTCCCAGTTGCTGCTACATCATATTTGCTCTCTCAGCACCCAGCAGCTGTTTAACTTTGCTATTACTCATTTTTCTAAACATGCCTTGCCTTTGGTTTCAGAAAAAAAATTATGGAATGAGAGGTGAGGTGTGGTAAGTAAAAAGAACGCCTTATTTTGATTGGAATGGTCCAGAAGTAAAAGGTTTATGAAGAAGAAGTAATTCAAATTGAGAGATTTAATTGAGAGTTTATTGAGAGTTAATGATGAAGTAGCTTCATTTTTTTTGGCTCGGGATGGACCTGGGGGTTGGAGGTTTGGGGTGGAGGCAGAGGATCTGATGACCCTTGAGACTCAGAATCTCAGGCCTCGAATTATTTTGCAGGGATGCCGTGTAACAAAACACCACATACATTAAACGAACGCCAGAAACTTATGTTCTTAGAGTTCTAGAGGCTAGAAGTCTAAGGTCAAGGTGTCAGCAGGGTTGATTCCTTCTGAGGCCTCTGTGCTTGGCTTGTCGATGTGTTGTCACGTGGTCTTTCCTCCGTGTGTCTGTGCCCTAATCTTTTCTAGTAAGAATGCCAGTGGAATTGGATTAGGGCCTCACCCTTATGAATTCTTTTAACCTTAATTAAGTTTCTAATGGCCCTATCTCCAAATACAATCACATTGGAGATAAGAAACCTGTGATTCTGCCCCAAGAAACTCATAACCTACTTTTAAAACTCTGAAGGACTCTTTCACATAGTGAATTCTGATTTTCAAATTTCAGGTTCCTAGGGAGGATTTCTTTCTCTTGTGTGTATTCTCTTGTCTCTCATCCACGCTAAAGTGTTTTCCCGCTACCACCATTCACTGAAGCGGCCCTTGTGAAGGTCAAGAACAAATGGTCTCCATATTACCAAGTCCATGGTCGCTGGTCACTTAGTTTTAATTGCATTTAAACTCATACTCATTCCATACAGGTGAGCATTCCTTTTACGGAGTATTTCTCTTGGCTTTTGTACACTATACTTTCGTAGTATTCTTCCTACTATAGTGTCTACTTGTTTATCTTTTTCCTAGTTTCTCATCCCCTAGAATTTCTTAAAGGTTTTGGATCACAGTCTATGATAGGAAATACATTTTACGTTATTCCCAGTACATTCCTAAGTATACAAATTACATATACCGGTCAGTTTACTTGTATACATTTTTCTATCTCACTATCCTCTTTCTGTCTGTGAAATAAAAACTTTATAGACTAGTACTTGCCTTTATTCTGTGAGATAATACATGCTATTTTCTATTTCTATATTATAAAACAGGTATGTATTTTCGAGTCCTTTTTCCTTCTGTTCTTTCCCTCTGGTATCTAGTCCTGGAAATTTAAATATTAAATGTAACTAATGACTAAGATTGATTAGCTCATTTTTTCCTGCACCCAGGGCTCATGCATCAAATGTTTTCTCTTAAGAAAAAAATTTTTTTTTAATTTGAGAGGAGTGGGCGAAGGGAAAGAGACTGAGAATCAGAAGCAGGCTCTATGCTTAGTGCTGAGCCTGACGCTTAGTGCTGATCCATGACCCATCATGACTCAAGCTTGAAATCAAGAGTCAGACACTCAACCGACAGAGCCACTTAGGCACCTCAAATGTTTTTCCTTGTCTTATCTTTTCTTTTTTGAATGTTTAGTTGAGAGAGAGAGAGAGAGACAGAGACAGAGGATCCAAAGTGGGCTCTGTGCTGACACTGGATAGCCAGATGTGGGAACTGGGAGATCACTACCTGAGCCAAAGTCAGATGCTTAACTGACTGACCCCCCCACCCTCCACCAAATAATATCTTTTCTTGATAGCTCACTTGGATGTCTATAAAGAATCTCAAATTTAATATATCTAAAACAGTATCTTTTTTCTTTTTTAAGCTTATTAACTTTTTAGGGAGAGAGAGAGAGAATGCCAGGGAGAGAAAGGGAAAGAATACAGAGCCCCATGTGGGGCTGGAACCCACAAACCACGAGCTCATGACCTGAGCCAGAATCAAGAGGCAGTTGCTTAACTGACTGAGCCACCCAGGCGCCCCTTCTCAAGTGTTTTTAACAAGAGAAGCAGTTTCTTTTTTTTAATTTTTTTTTTAAAAATATCTAGGGGGGGGAGAGAGAGAGAGAGACAGCGTGAGCAGGGGAGGGTCAGAGAGAGAGGGAGTCACAGACTGAAACAGGCTCCAGGCTCTGAGCTGGCAGTCAGCACAGAGCCCGACCCGGGGCTCGAACCCACGAACCGCGAGATCATGACCTAAGCGAAAGTCGGACACTTAACCGACTAAGCCACCCAGGCGCCCCGAGAAGCAGTTTCAAAAGTCAGTAGCACCAAAGGCCTAACCAAAGTAGTTCCTTCAGACCTCCTTGTCACTGTTTTGCCTGCTTTTTTACTTTCATATTTGTAAATTATTCATAGTTAGTTCTTGATTTTGCAGCTTTAGGCATTATTTATTAGCCATGGTGGAGTCCCCACTGCTTTCCTTGCCTGCCATTGTTAATGACAACTTTTGGCTCCTTTGAGAATCAAGATTTATACTTTAACTCTGTAAATAGTCCCTGCTGGTCAAATGATGTAATATGACTACCCTTCCTTTTCTCCATGGTTCTTCATTTTTCCTGAAGTTAACAGTTGCCTTTTTAACTTACCTACTAGTATTAACTTTTTTTCTGCGTGCACATTGTTGTCCTACCCTGTCCTCAGTCCCCTACCCAAACCCAGAGCTCTCCTTCTATCTCAGCCAGTCCTTGACCTCCTCTGCTGGAAATCCTGGTTTTTGAAGCTCATGTCATTATCTTCCTCAGTTTATAATCTTGTTTGGTGGGAGCATGTTTTCTGGTCCGTTTCTGAGGAAAAAATGCATGGAAAATAATTTTTTAAGCCAATGCCTGCCTGAAAGTATCTTCCATTGATGGCAAAATGTCTTTTATTGATGTTGGAATGTCTAGAGAAATCTTTCACCTTTACATTTGATTGGTAATTTGAATAACTTTCAGGTGGTAGATAATTTTCATCCAGGTTTTAAAAATGATTACTTCGTTGATTTTTAGCTTCTTAGGCCTGATTTTAAGAAATCTAATGCCCTCTTTCTTTGTCCTTATAAGTAACTTGGTTTCTCTGTCTAGATACATTCTGGTAGTTT
This sequence comes from Proteles cristata cristata, assembly GCA_017311185.1. Classification (NCBI taxonomy): domain Eukaryota; kingdom Metazoa; phylum Chordata; class Mammalia; order Carnivora; family Hyaenidae; genus Proteles; species Proteles cristata. The sequence goes on from JAESUZ010003846.1 coordinate 507,932, forward strand.
TTTCTATCATTGTTAGTCTGAAATGTCATAATAATATGCTTTGGTATATTTCTCTTCCTTCCATTTTTCTGGGTCCTTTCAATTAAAAAAAACCTCTTAGTTGGATGTTGGACCTCATGGGCTGATTCTGTAGTGTTACCTGTTTATATCCTATTTTCTATCATTTTTCCTCTCCCTTCTGGGATGTTTTGGGTTTTATTTCCTGTCTCTTATGTTTTTATTTTAGTTACCCAGTTTTCAATGTTTGAACTTTCTTGTTCTCTGATTACTTCTCTAGAACCTCTTTTTGCTTTATGCTTGTATATTTTATAAGCATATTAGTTATACAGTTGATTCTTGAACACCAACCCCCACACAGTTGAAAATCCACAGATAACTTTTGACTCCTCAAAAACTTAATAGATTCCTGTTGACCAGAAGCCATATTGAAAACAGTTGATTAACACATATTTTGTATATGTATGCTAATTGTATTCTTTCAGTAAAGCAGAAAAGAAAATGTCATTAAGAAAATCAGAAGGGAGAGAAAATACATTTATAGTACTATATTTATTGGAAAAACTCTGTGTGTAAAGGGACCCACAGAGCTCAAACCTATATTGTTCAAGGGTCAACTGTAGTTTTTAATGAAGTGTTTTTCTTCTTCCTGCATTGTCTTTGTTTCTTCCTTTTCTTTTGGTTTGTTTGCTTTGGATTCTTTTTTGTGATGGGAGATTTTTACAAATGCCTGCTGTGCTGTTCTGTATTCATATTTAAGGCCGAGGAAGTAAAAGATGGTCATCACTTCTTAATGTCAGTGCTGGCAGCAAGTTGTCTTCTTCTCTGGGAGAATCTCCAGTTGTTAGTATCTGGAGGTCTCTTCTTCCTGGGTATTCCGCCTTCTCCGAGAAGCCTCTCATTTCCTGCTCAGGTGTTATAAACTTGGCTGCCTTCACGTCAGCTTCATAAATAGACTTTCTGCCCATCCTTTTTACTTCCCTCCTCAACCCTCCCGTCTTCCCATCCCGATCTTTTCCATAGTTCTCGATTGAATTTTGGCTCCAGTTGCTATTCTTTCCAGACACCCAGATCTTTGTTTCCTTTGCTCTGCTAGATCATTTACCACTCCTTAGAACATGCCACTCCTTGCTTAAAGCCTGTCCTCATGTGGCTTTTCATTTCCCTTGAAGTACAATCCAGATCTGTGGCCCCTCCTGCTTCTCCACTCACCTCTCCCCTTCCCCTCCCTCTGCTCTCCCCCTTCCACCAACAGGCCAGCCTTATACTCCCCCAGGGCCTTTGCCCGCAACCTTCCTCTGGCTCTTCATGTGGCTGGTTCTTCTTCACTCACGGTTCACATCAGCTGCCGTCTCCTAGGAGACGTGCCCTGTCCACTTAGGGTGACTTACGCAGTTACTTTTTATCTCGGTGACCCTTGGTTCCTTGGTTTTCTGAGCACTTAGCTCTTTCTGAAGTGACCCAAAGTTTTTAACCCCCCAACCCCCCCCCCACACACACACATAAGAGTCTAAGCTCCATGAAGACTGTGATCTTGTTTGCCTAGTTCATTGGTCTATCCTTGGATTTTAGAGTAGTGCCTGGCATGTAGCAGACCCTCACATATTTGTAGAAGGAACAAAGAAAGATTCCTCAGTATAAATGATTAAATTCCCATTACAGACAAGAGTAGTACAAACCAAGGTGGTCTCAAGATGGACAGTCCTCATGGTACTGCCTATGGGCATCCACAAGTTAAGGACGCAGAAGCCATGCTCTTGAGAGCCTTTTACTCCAACAGGGAAGACACACATACAAGGGAACTATTAGGGAAAGATAGGATAAAATTTCCCCCCTGGGTGGGGGAAAACACACATTTTGGAACAGTTGTGGGAAGGTCTGACCACAGCAAACTGCTTGGGGCATAAGGTTCCACTTCAGCTTGTAACAGACACCACCTACGCCCCCTCAGGCATTTGACAAAAGACCTATCTAAAATTAAGTAGTAGACCTTAAAACCGGGAGACCCACAGGGAACAGAATGGTCACAGACCACCCCTCATACAATAGAAAATAGCAATCAAAACGGAATGAGTAGTCATTTAGAGTCACCTCGTCAGTAAAGGTAGCACTAGCGAAGAATCCCGGAGAAGTACAGAGGACCAAACAAAACCCTGTAAAACACAGTCCCCTGCTATTGTCGCGGGCATTCATTTTCACATGGTCCCTGTCTGTAAAGAGAGCTTTCATACTATTTGTACTTTCTTATACCCTAGTAAACTTGTGCCTGCTGCTCATCTTGTGTCCACCTCTTCATTCTTCTAAGTGACAAGACAATGAATTCTGGGTATTGAGGTTAAAAAAAATCCTGCAATCTAACTTTACTAAGATCTAGGCGTCTAAGCTCCAGGTTCACATAGATGACTGTGCTCCTTTTTTTGTTGTTGTTGTTTTGTTATTTAATAGAGCTCAGAGTCTTTACCTAAACCAACTCCTTGTTTTCAGTTTATGCACAAAACCTTAGGCATTATTTTTCATTCCTGGTCATTGGGCCATATATCATATACCCTTTCATCCCCCAAATACTTGAGCATTGAGGATACAAATTAGTCATTTCTTTCAACCACAAATTTGTAAGAATCTAAGAAAAGGCCTAAGATAGGCACACTGTGTTGTACATGGAATTTATCAAGTTGGGTGTGTGTATTCATTTCCCTGTTATTACCTGATTTTCAAATAGAAACAAACGTTTTCTTTGTCCTGTGGCTTGAAGAGCAATCAAGTAAGGAGCTCAACTCTGTGAGACAATAATATATTGGTCTTTGTCCCTGGTCTCTGGCAAAAAGTTCACCAAACCCTTAGAATTTTCTGAGGATAGGAGCATCTTTGGTTATTCATAGCATCTTTGGGCCATTCGCAGGAAGTCCTTGGGGGTGGGGCCTCTAGGTGGTTTGGGGGGGGGGACTGGTCATTAAGGAAACCAAATGGGATGAGAGGGTGGGGGTTCTCCACCACCAGAACTCCCCACCTCGAGGAGGGAGGGGCCCTGGAGAGAGGGTCATAAGAACTTGAACAGTGAGTATAACAAGCATATCTAAAAGCATATTCTTGATCTTGAAACCTTCTCCCTCTCAGTAAATGGCAACTTTGTCACTCTCTTTGCATTTGTCAGTGAGCCCTCATAACCTCTCTCTGTCACATACCCGCCTTTTACACACCTGCCCCATTCCCCTTACAATACTTTATTTTTGCCTAGGGTTCTTCATTATTAGGCAAATATGTTCCGGTAAAGATGATTTGGAACATGGTAAGTGTTTGACAAATATTCTAATGAATGAGTGAATGAACTTTTTGTCCTTGAAGAATGGGCTATGATGAGGCTATAGATGGAGGCAGGAAGCACCCAGAGTGTGGCATTTTATATGCATCACCTGCAGAATGTATGCTGTCTGAGAGGCCCTGGGGAGCTAAGAGTTTTTATTTGGCAGGAACTCAAAATTTTATGGTCTGTTCTAGCTACAGTGTATGGAGTGGGGAGGCTAGAAGCAAGGAAGGCAGGTAGGTGAGCGTTAAGGGTTGATGAGAATTCGAAATCAGGAGGCCACAGTGTGGGAGCTGCGAGTGGTCGTGGCCTGGCTGTGGCAGTGATGCCACTTCCATCTGCTCTGCCTGACCCTGTGTCTAAAGAGCATTTGAGATTTCAAGGTCATGGGAGGGTATCCTTGGGGGCCCGCAGGAGCAGAGAGAAGTAGCTGTTTATCTCCGTGTGCACGTTCTCCCTTCTCCAGAGGTTGGCTTCCTTGTGCTCCGTGGTTGAACCTGGTTCAGCGGACCCCGGATGGACAAATTTGCAGGCCTTGTCTAGTGCCCAGTCCCGGGTTCCTGCTGTGCCCAATGAGGTCAGGGAGTTAGTGGGCAGAGTCGGGCTCTGGCTGACCCAGCTTTAAGGGCGACCAGCACTGCCACTTTCTAGCTGTGGGACGTGAGCAGTGCACACGACCTCTAATTTTAGCCAAATGCCAGTAATAGAATCTGAGAATACTGAGGATTGATGGATTTCTGCTCCTCTGCCTTACATTGAGGTGCAAGTGAAGAAATAGGAATGAACTGATGTGTGGAAAATAGATTTTTAAAGGTTAAATCTGGATATACCACAATTTGTTTATCTTTTTGCTTATTGATGGATGTTAGGATTTCCAGTTTTGATGATTACAAGTATTTCTATTATTATGAACACTCATTTACAGGTCTTGGTGGGGACGTATGTTTTCATTTCCCCTGGGTAACTTTGTGAGAAACTGCCAAACATTTCCCATTAGCAACAGCTGTGTTGTCAAGTGTCTCGTTTACATTTTTTGCCCACTTAAGAAATTGCATTATCTTTTTACTATCAAGTTGTAACGATTCTTGTGTACTGGGGACAGCCTTTCATCAGATACATGTTTTGTAAATATTTTAACATGCATCTTGCCTTTTCATTTTTAAATATCATTAGAAAAGCAAATGTTTCATATTTCAAGTTCCGTTTATCAGTTTCTTTTATATTTCATGCTTTTTGAATCCTAAGGAGCTATTGCTTACCCCAGGGTCACATATTTTCTCCTGTGAGTTTTATATTTTTGGTTTTACCTGTAGGGCTGTGATCTTTGAGATGATTTTTTTTTTCATGTATGGTTTTTGAGTTAAGTATCAGGGTTCTTTTTGACAGAGGGTGTTTTAACATCATTTATTGAAAAGGGAGTTGTTGACAATCAATTGACCCTGTATATGGGTTTATTTCTGGACTGTTGTGTTTCAGTGACATATATGTATCCTTATACCAACTGTGTAGATTATGCAGTATTACTCATTTCAAAATGTTTGCTATTTTAGATCCTTTGCATTTCCTTAAGCTTCAGAATCAGCTTGCCAGAATAGATAGATCTATTGAATCTGTAGGTGAAGGTGGAGAGAATTGACATCTTAATGTTGTGATCCATAACCGTATTGTATCTCTTTATTTTTTGGGGAGGGGTGACTTTAATTTCTCACAGCAACGTTTTACATATTTCAATATATAATACAATTCTTGCACTAATTTTGTCAAATTTAACTGTAAAGGTTTTATGTTCTTGGTGCTATTGCTTATGGTACTCTTAATATTTGCTACTGGTAATATAGAAATATAAATGATTTTTGTATATTGACAGTGTATTCTGCAGTGCTGTTAAATTCATATAGTTTTTGAAAATTCCGTACGGTTTTCTACCCAGAGTTCGTATTAACTGTGCATGAAGATTGCTTTACCCATTGTTTCCAGTGTCTGTGTCTTTTAGTTTTTGCCTCATTGTACCTCCAGTATAGCATTGAAAGAAAGGGGTGATAGCAGATCTTTCTCCCTGATCTTTTGGAGAGAAACATTTAGTCTTTCACTGTAGTGTAATGTTAACTGTAAGTTATTTGTAGATATTCTTTATCAGGTTGAAGAAGAAAACTTTCATTCTATTCCTAATCTGATGAGATTTTTAAAAAAATCAGAAGAAATGGGGTGCCCGGGTGGCTCAGTTGGTTAAGCATCTGACTTCCGCTCAGGTCATGATCTCATGGTTTGTGGGTTCGAGCCCCATGTCGGGCTCTGCTGCCAGCTCGGAGCCTGGAGCTGCTTCACATACTGTGTCTCCCTCTCTCTCTGACCCTCCCCTGCTCACACTGCCCCCTCCCCCCCCCCCGAAGTAAATAAAACGTTAAAGAATTTTTTAAAAAATCAGAAATGGATGTTGGATTTTTTTCAGATGCTTTTTCTGTATTGAGATGATCACGTTGTTTTTCTTTAAGTCTGTTTATGTGGTGTTTTAGACTGAGTTTTGAATGTTAAAGCAACCTGACATTCCTCAGATAGACTCTTCATATACTGATGGATTATACTTTCTATATATATCTTCTGTGTATGTTGCAGAATTTGTCTTATGAGGAATATTTGTAGCTTTCTTAAATGCTTTCATCTGGTTTTGTTGTAAGGGTCGTGCAAGACCTCATCAAAAGTGCCTTGGGAAGTGTTTCTTATTTCTTGGAAGAGTTTACTTAGAATTAGGGTATTAGTTCTCTCTAGCAGCGGAACACATTACCACAAACTTAACAGCTCACAGAAGCAACTGTTTGCTTGCGGTTTCTGCAGGTCAGGAGTGTGGGGATGGCATAGCTGGTTCCTCTACTATCCATCTCACAAGTGCAGTCAGGGTGTTAGCCTACCTCTTATGGCTGTTGGCAGAGTTCAGTTCCATGTTATTGTAGGACTTGTGGTGGCTTGCTTCTTTTAAGCCAGTGGGAGAATCTCCCCATACCAAGGAAGGGCTCAGTATCTCTTAAAAGATGTAACACTTCATTGAGTTGGGTCCACCTATGATGATTTCCCTTTTCAGTAACTCAGAATCAATTGATGGGGCCCTTAATTGTATCTGCAGAATCCTTTTACCTATATTGTATAATCCCGTAAAGGCAGTAACTACCCCATCACCTTTGCTGTGTTCTGTTAGAAGTAGGACACAGGTTGTGGCCATACTTGAGGGGACAGGTCACACAAGACTTAACAGTGGCTTGACTCTTTGAGGTTGCTAAGCTGTGTCTGCCACAGTTCACGTACTTTCTTTCTTAAATGTTACGTAGAATTAATCTGGGCCAGAACTTTTCTTTTGGGGAAGATTTTAACTACAAATTCAATTTTTTAAGTAGACATTGGGCTGTTCTGGTTGTCTATTAACTTCTCGAGTGAGCCTTCATAGTCACAAAGTGAGCTTTCACGCTTTGTGTCTTTCAAGCATTCTATTTAATCTCAGTTGTGTAATTTATAGGAATAAAAGTTATAATCTCAGTTTTAAAATCTGTAGCATCTGTGATGATGTCTTCTCTTTCATTCCTGATATTGGTTGTCTCCTGTCTCTCTTTTTTTCACATGATTAGTTTGGCAAGAGATTTATACATATTATTGATTTTTTTTTTTCAAAGAATCAACTTTGGTTTCATTTTCCCCCCTTTTTGCTTGTCCATATTCTATTTCATTGCTTTATGCTGATATCTTTATTTTTTTCTACGTATCTTTCTAAAAATCAATTGACCTTTTTTTTGTTAAGTTTTTTATTTATTAATTTTGAGAGAGAGGGAGATAGCACATGCACGGCATGAACAGGGGAGGATCAGAGCGAGAACCCCAAGCAGGCTCTGCAGAGCTTGATCTGGAGCTCAGTCCCACTATAAATAATGAGATCTTGACCTGAGCCGAAATGGAGTCAGTTGCTCAAAACTGACTAAGCTACCCAGGCGCCCCTCTTCTACTTATTTGTAAGTAGAGTTAGTTTAATTTGTACTTCGTTTCCTAGTTTCTCATGGTAGAAGCTTAGATTATTGATTTTAGACCTTTTAAAAAAAATGAAATAAATTTCTGGGTATTACTTTTGATTATAAAAAATACTCAGTTCAAACTCTTTTGACTTTCAGTTGTGAATTCTCTTTTGGATGGATTATTTAGGAGTATATTGCTTAAATTTTGAATATTTGATTTTTTTCCATGTATCATTTTTAGTCATCCATTTCTAGTTTAATTTTGTTATGGTCAGAAAATACATTTTGTATAATAAAATGTAAAAGAGAATTTGCTCTCGGGTGCCTGGGTGGCTTGGTCTGTTAAGCGTCTGACTTCTGCTCAGGTCATGATCTCATGGTTCGTGGGCTTGAGCCCCACGTCGGACTCTGCTGACAGCTCAGAGCCTGGAGCTGCTTCAGCTTCTGTAACTCCCTCTCGCTCTACCCCTCCACTGCTTGTGCTCTGTCTGTCTTCGTCTCTGAAAAATAAATAAATGTTAAAAAAAAAAATTTAAGAGCGTTTACATTAAATTTAGTGAGACTCATTAATGGTGTCTTTTGGTGAATGCTATGTATACATAAAAACAATGGTTATTCTGCAGATATTAAATAGAATTTTCTATACATGTCAGGTCAACTTTAAAAATGTTGTACTTAATTGGATAAAAGAGTTTTGAATGTAATGGTATTTTCAGGGGCTTATGTAGCGTTGCCCAGTGGTCATTACGGAAGGGGTGTGCAGCAGAGAGAGTAGGGTGGTAAGTAGTGGAAGAGCATGGCTCGGTTTTTACTTAGCCCGTGCCCATGGTCTTGAATATATTATCTTAGAAGTGAGCCTTAGCTACCTTCCGGTTAAAATAAAAATCAGTAATGGGATTGAAAATGGAAAAGAGCTTTATGCAAATTGAGATTGGTATTGAGCCCAGGTAGTTAACCCCTTAGATACCATCACGAAGGTGAGATTATGTAACTCTATTGGAATGGTTCCACTGAGACAAGAATTTGTGATTATACTGTAGCTGGGCTTTTGACCTGAAAAGATCTTGGGTAGTGATATCAGATTCTCTAATTGGTATTTTGTGTTTTAGCCATACTTTCACCATGAAAATCTGAGAAGTTTGATACACTTTTAAAATTCATTGTTCTCTTTTGCCTCTCTGGCTCTTCAATGGTTGAGTCACTTTCCTTTCTTTTCTTTTCTTTTTTTTTTTTTTAAGATATTTTAATTTTTTTTTTATGTTTTATTTATTTCTAGGAGAGAGAGAGAGAGACAGCATGAGCAGGGGAGGGTCAGAGAGAGGGGAGTCACAGACTGAAACAGGCTCCAGGCTCTGAGCTGGCAGTCAGCACAGAGCCCGACGCGGGGCTCGAACCCACGAACCGTGAGATCGTGACCTAAGCGAAAGTGTTAAGCTAAACACTTAACCGACTAAGCCACCCAGGCGCCCCTTTTCTTTTCTTTTCTTTTTTTAATTGTTTAAAATGTTTTCTTTATTTCTAGGAGGGAGAGAGAGACAGCGTGAGCAGGGGAGGGTCAGAGAGAGAGGGAGACACAGAATCTGAAACAGGCTCTAGGCTCTGAGCTGGCAGTCAGCACAGAGCCCGACGGGGCTCGAACCCACGAACTGTGAGATCATGACCTGAGCGAAAGTCGGACGCTTAACCGACTAAGCCACCCAGGCACCCCAACTTTACCTTATTTTCTTACTTAGAAAATGGGGATAATGATTCCTAGTCTCTCTAATTGAGAGTGTAATTGGGAGAATTAAAGGAGATGTTGAATAGAAGGCCACTTGGTAAACAGAGACTCTATAATTACAACCGTCCCTTGGGTTTGTGGTGTGTTGATGGTGTTGGTTCATCACTCAGGTTCATCTGCTATCACTACCCTTCTGCTGCCAGCACGTTTATCTTGCACAAAAAAAACAACGTGCAATGTGTTTCATGAAATTCATCCGTTGAGCTAATAACGCTTAGCTGTTGGCACACACAAGAGAGTGCTCATTTGCTTATCCCAGAATATACCCCTGTGCTGCCAGCCAGTGTTTCTGACATATAGTGCTTTCCAGTGTGAGACGCAACGCACAGACTTGCTTTGAACTGTGAAAAACTGCAGCGCTCGTTTTAACAGTCAGTGTAAATTTCTGATTATGTATACATCTAATTGTGGAGAGTTCTCCTCCCCCATATCTCTCCCTTCCTCATTCCCATTTTTCTCTTGCTAAATCCCAGGACAAGGTATAAGACATATCCCATGGAGTAAGGTTAGGTAAGGAGTTTGTGGTGGCTGGCGTATCCCGTTCATTGGGAGGGAGTGTATGACCTGTACTCCTGTGAGAGAGCCTGTTGGCTGTAGGCATGCAGGGTACCAGGGGTAAATCCATTTCAGTAAAAGGTAGCCTTTGTAGTGATTATTCTTCCTTTTATCCCACAGATACATTTATATACATATGTGGTGAAGTTAGTCACTAGGGCCCAGAGTCCGAATTGAGCTGCTCTGTTATATGGTAATTCATATAATTCAGAGTCACAAATCTGAACTGGTGATTCTGTCCTTTGTGCCTCTGGTGCCTCCACCTCCCGGCACACTCTCCCCTCTCCCATCTGATGCCACCTTACAGTCAGTAACGTGTAGAGAGAGTGCGATGCTTCATTTTATATTCTGCAACTTTCCATTTGCTTTCTCTTATGTTAATAGTGTACGACAGAATGAACTTCAGATACACAGGGGTTATATTAAATCATTCTGTTAACCAGTCATCATACAGTTCTACTTGGAGCAAAGATAATAATCGTTCTTTACATCCAACTTCTGACCCTCTGTTACTTCCGTCATCACGCATCCATCATCCTGCCGCATTGCTGCCTTAGCAGCAATGCCTGGGAAAGTTTCTTCGTAGCCTCCCCTTATATACTTACTTTGTCCGATTTATGACTAACGTGGCTCTTGCAGCCTTTTCTCAAGTGGAATCTTCTCAGGTGATGTGGTCAGCTGTGTCCCGTCTCCTCCCCACTGCTGCTCCAGTACACATCTTTTTCTTCCTTTTGTTTGGCTCATCTCCATAATTGATCTGCAACGGCACTCATGTTTCTTTTTTCCAAACCTGTATGTGCATCAGAATCATTTGGGGAGGTTTACAAAAAGAGTAAGCACAGTCCTTGGAGTATGATTTAGGGTGTCTGGCAGGAGTCTTTGGGAAGCTGTCATTTCTCAAAGCTTCCTAGCAGAATGTGATGAGTCGCCAGTTGGAGTAATTTTGTTGCGAGTGGCTCTAACGGGGTAGTCACATAGGCTTTTGAACTTGCCTTGCATTCACAAGTGTTCTTTTCCCAGCCTCATCTGATCTCACTCACCCCACCTTAAGTAAGTAGTTTCTCAGTTCAAGAGGTTGAGAACTTCATGCGGTGTAGACATTCATTAAAGGTTGTACTGTGTTGCAGTTGGAAGGCATCAAGGCAAGGATATTGAAGGTTTTGGTTAGACTTAATCCATCAGAAGACTTGTCTGCCTAGCAAGTCTTTCATTCTTTCTCCAGGCCATCCCATCCACTCCTCTGCTGTCTCTAAGATCACGCAGATTCTGCGTGGTAGGCTCGACAACCACATTCACAATACCCAGCCAAGGAGACGCATGCTGGCCCTTGGTTAGACTTGTGACCCAAGTTGGGATAGAGATTCCAGGGTTTCTTTTTGTTTTTTGTTTTGTGGTGGGTTTTTTTGAGGGTATGAACTGAGAAGTCTTTCGTAGAACTGGGAAGAAGCAGCTATGTGCAAGAGAAGCCGAGAAGAAAGTGAAACAAGTGTGCAGAGGGAAACAGGTAATGCTGGGAGAACTTCCTCAGTTCACAAGAGTCTTCTTCCGTCCCCAGTAAGGGTGCTTCGTCCATGCGTTCTTAGACTCCTGTAAGCCAACAATAAATGCCCTCTTTGGTTAAGATAAGCCAAGGTTTCTGTTACTTGAACTAAAAGCTGCTTTGTTAACATAAGAGGAGAGGGATATGTATATGCCTTTCTTCTTTGTATTTACCCTAAGATCAGAACAAGTAAAGTGCTATAGATGAGTAGATCAGGGCCCCATTAATCACCTACCAGCAATATGTGAAGGAACAGCTTAGTTAAATTGAGTGACAGTTTGGCCATTAAATGATACGTGCAAAGCATTTCCTTATAGTACCTGTCACCAAGTTAGACAAAAAAAAAAGTTAGCTCATATGATTTCCATGTCTAATTAACACAGTCAGTGAATATCTTATTAGCAGTTTTATCTGGCACTGTGATAGTATGTCTCTTAGTTTCTTCTTTGTTACGTCATGCTTTTCCTGTATACATCCACCGGGGTTTTAATAACGGTTCTATTCCTAAAATAAATTATAGTGTGTGTAATTGTTTTTTTGTTTCTGATCAAACTGCCTGTAATTTTTAGTATCTTCCTTTGTTCAGACTATTAAAAGAGAAATAAGAGATATTACTATTTGTAGGTGCTATGGTATGGAAAGTCCCTTTCCCTTCGTCTGTCTCCAAAACATTCTGTCTCTATAAGAACTTACTCATTTTACTTGGACAACAACTTGTTGACCTTCCCTCAGTTCAGTGAATGCTGCTGCTGCAATTTCTCTCTTAGCTTTGCATTCCTACCCTGTCATTACAGTAGTCCCTGAAAAACAAGCGTGGTGAGTATTTGTTCTTTGTGGCCGCCCAGCAGATGAACTCCGTATCAGGAATTCTCTAGCTCACGATTTTTTGTGGGACACAGTGTCACTGCCCACATGCTCCCCTGCCACCCCCAACCCTTGCATTCCACTCAAAGTAGGGAGTTTTCCTGTCTCCAGGTTGGGGGCCAAAAACGAGAGGTGTGAAGTTGAGTGGTTTAGCCGGTGTGGGTGAGGAAGGAGTGCTGAGTCGTAACTTGCTGCTCTGAGCCCAGGTGTCCCATTGGCAGTCACATTCTGAGTTTGGACTTGAGATTGAATCCCTTACATAGGCTGTTGGCAGAGATGAAAAACTTTTTTTTTTTTTTTTAATTTTTTTTATTAAAGTTGAGGAATAGAGTTTGTGATCTAGCTGCATGCTTTTGTATCTTCCCAAACTGCGACAGCTGTCTTGAGTTCCTTATTTTGTAGATTTCTGTGCTAGGAGACTTGATTTGTCTTAACTATCGCGAGAACGCTGTAGTGTTTTGTGGTGGCACTCCAGTCATGCCAGCCCCGTGCCACCATAGTCTTTTTAGTCAAAAGACTTCAACCTTGCTTACATTTCTTTATGGTCATTTGACACCTTGCAGCCACTATTGGAATCTTTGTTTTTTATGAGGTCAAGACTGTCATCTTTGATAGTCACAACTAATCTAAGAGGGATTTTCGTCAATATTTATTGAAATCAGCACTTTACGATGGGCATTGAGGAGGGCACTTGTTGGGATGAGCACTGGGTATCTTAAGTGATGAAACACGAGAATCGACTCCCAAAACCAAGAGCACAGTGTATACACTGTATGTCAGCCAACCTGACAATAAATTATATTTAAAAAGGTAAAAATTAAAAAAATACTGAAAAAAAAAGAAATAAACTGACTTTAATAATTTAGACCAGTTAATGGCATTGGCATATTTAAAACATACACATCTATAGAGTATTCATGATTTACTTATAGTTTCTGACTTGTTTTTCCCCTGATTTTCCTGTTTGTGAAAGCCATGTGTGTCCATTGTAGAAAAATTTTGTTCAGTACAGGGAAGTATTAAAAAACAGTGTAGGGCCCCTATGTTAGTCTACAGATTCATTGTACCCCTGTCAAAATCCTCACAGCCTTTTTTGCAGAAATCAACAATGGAATTATAAATTCACATGGAAATGCAAAGAACCGAGAACAGCCAAAATAATCTTGAAAAGAACAAAGATGGTAGACTTTCACTCTCGATTTCAAAACTTAATACAAAGCTACTGTAGTCAAGGTGGTGTAGTATTGGCATAAAGCTACTATACATCAATTTGACTGTTGGCCAATCGGTCATTTGACTTTTTTTTTTTTAACCACCCCACCTCCTCATAGTCGTTTGATTTTTAACAAAGGCGCCAAGACAGTTTAATGGGAAGAACAGTCTTTTCAACAAATGGTTCTGAAACAGCTTGATATCCATGTGAAGACTGAACAAATTTGACTCTCTCATACCAAAATTAACTAAAATGGATCAGACTTAAAAGTAAAACTCTTAGAAGAATACATAGGTGTAAATCTTTATGACCGTGGGTTAGTCATTGGTTCCCTACATAGGGCACCAAAAATACAAGCAACCAAAGAAAAATTAGATAAGTTGGATTTCATCAAAGGAAAAAAAAAGGTGAATTAGGCCTCATCATAATTAAAAACACTTGTACTTCAAATAACATTATCAAGACAGTGAAAAAACAACCCACAGAGTGGGAGGAAATATTTGGAAATCGTATCTAATAAAGGTCTAGTATCAAGAATATATGAAGAACTCTTACAACTCAAAAAGACAAACAATCTGTTTTAAAAAGTAAGCAAAGGAATTGAATAGATATTTCTCCAGAGAAGATACACAGGTGGCCAGTAAACATGAAAAGATGCTCAACATCTTGAGTCACAAGGGAAATGCAAGTAAAAGCCACAGTGCTACACCCACTAGGATGACTGTCATGGAAAAGGTGGGCGGTAAAAAGTCTTGGTGAGGGTGTAGAGCAGTTGGAGCCTCACGCGTTGCTGGTGGGGATAGAAAGTGGCGTAGCTGAGTTTTGGAAGACAATTTAGCAGTTTCACAGACGGTTAAGCATGAAGTTACCGTATGACCCGGTAGTTGTCGTCCTAGTTGAACTCTTAGGTGTCCAAGAAAAATGAACACATGTCTCTTCAAAAACTTGTACACAAAATGGTCTTTGCACCCAAAGCAGGAACGCTTTTTTATACCAGCCCTGAAGTAGAAGCTGCCCACATGTCCATTACTGTTGAGTGGTCAAACCTAGTGTGATGTGTCTGTGCGCTGGAATATCATTTGGTGACAGAAAGGGATGGATTGGTGGTGCCTGTCACAGCATCGATGATGAACCTTGAAAGTATATGAGGACTGGAGGAAGCCAGACAGAAGACCAACATTGTGATTCCATTTATACGAAATACTCAGAATAGACAAATCCGTAGAGACAGGAAGAGGAGATGAGTGGATGCGGGGGGCTGGAGGGAGGAGGAAATGGGGAGCGACTGCTGATGGAAACGGGGTTTCTTTGAGGTTGATGAAAATGATCATTCACAACCTTGCGAATACTACAAACCACTGCATTGTATACTTTAGAAGGGGGAATTTTATGCTATGTGAGACATATCTCAATAAAAAACAAAAGATAATTAACAAAATAGGAGGCACCTCAGATCCCACTGCCCAGGGACCACACAGCTTAGGTGCATTGAGCATTTTATGAAAATGCTGATTCAGTGCCGGACACCTGTGCCCTGTCTGTGCCTTCTCGTGTGGTTCTTACAGCAGCTTTGTGGGTCTTCTGTCAGAACTGGGACTCCTCACTCCTCCAGAGTTCTTCCTGCTAACTCGCCCTGCCTGTGTGTGCAAAGAATTTTGGGTAAAGATAAGAGCGTGCTAATATGGAATTTTATAAAATATTGTTTTACAGAGTTCGATGCTTAACCCACCGTTGACCAAAAATATTTGTGGTTAGCATTCAGCATCTAAGGAAAGCAAATACTTGAGAAACAGGGTTAAATCGCTCAAGTACAAAGAAGCTTATGTTCTTTTTTCTTTTATTTTCCTTCAGAGATTGCAAGAAAGAAACAAGTAGAATTAGAAACTTCCCTAAGTGGCCATTGATCCTGGTCTGGTGTAATGCTCGGGGTAGAACAGGGGCTTGGATTTTGTTTTCATAAAACACATCAGGACATGCTGTGGTCGACTGTTTTTCTACTAGAGAGTGTAAAGTGGAAGGTATAGGGAAACACACTTGCATGGAATGCTTGTTACAGTGGTTACTTTTGTTTGTTTTAATACCCTGTTAACATTTCAGAGCAAGCAGTCATGGGCTTACAGGTTTTATCCTGTGCACTCATTTATTGATCGATCCTTATTTGTGGGCATCTAAAATGCAGTGAACTTCAGTCTTCTTGCAAAACAAAACTTGGTTAGTAATTTTTTTTTTTATTTTTAAGGACAGTTGTCCAGACTTTTTAATGAGTTTGACATGATAATACCATGTTTTTAAAAATCTTCAGCCTTGAAGCTGGTGCTCCAGCTTTATTCTTTTGCCGTGTAATTAAAGAAAAAGTATTACTTTTCTTTGAAAGTTCTAGAAACTTATGAATAGCTTGAGTCTGACAGAAGTTCTTTTTTTTTTTTTTTAAGTTCATTTATTTTGAGAGAGAGAGAGAACAAGAGAATGAGCAGGGGAGGGGCGGAGAGAGAGAATCCCAAGCAGGCCCTGCACTGTTGGTGTAGTGCCCGACGCAGGGCTGGAACTCACAAACCGCGAGATCGTGTCCTGAGCCGGAATCCAGAGTTAGACACTTAGCTGGTGGTGCTCCCCAGGTGTCCCCGACAGAAGTTCTTACTGAAGTGCAGGTGACCTCTGCCATGGCATGGCCTTCACATTGCAGTTGAAGGAGACTTGGTTTTAGTAAATATTAGCACTGAGATATGAATGTCCAAAGAAATGCAGAGTATATTCTTTTTTCCCCAGAGAAGTGCTCTCAGAAATTTGACTTCAATATAATGAACACTTTGACATAGATATCATAATCTCATCGTAATTTTAATGTAGATGGACCAAGCTTGGATGCTAAATTCCATGAAGGCAGAAACTTTTTACCATCCCTGTATAATGTAAGAGTTTATTCTTAACTCCTTGTCCATAGTAAATGCTTAATAAATGCTTGTTACATAAATATACATGTGTAATCGCATATATATTGGTATTATACATACTGTTTGGTAAAATATCTCCATGCATATACAGTTAACTAGAATGTTCTCAATTAATAAAATTGTGTGTAATAGTTTTTCATAATGTTTTTGTCTCCTTTTAGGTTGGTATTTTGTATGGCATCTTTTTCTGTCGAAATTCAAGTTTCTGCGGGAACTGGTGGGAGACACAGGATCTCAGGAGGGAGATCATGAGCCGTCAGGTTCTGAAACAGAAGAAGACACTTCGTCATCCTCACACAGGATCAGATCTGCTCGCCAAAGGAGGGCACCTGCTGATGAAGGCCACTGACCCCAGCCATCGCCCTGTACTAGTGAATGATGAAAGGCAGTGGGGAGCCTCTGTCTTTAATGACTTGGCTTTGTGTTTTTTTTACTTGGATTTTAAGTCCAGTTGAAAAAAAAAAAAGATTTATCTGTAAGCCATATGAAAATAAAGGGAATTAAAAACAAATCAGATTATTGCAAATTCCATCTTAAAGAATAATCTTTTGCTTCACTAGCTTTCCACTTAGTACTTACTCTTTGCTTCCTGGGCTTATTTCCTTGCACTGGTGTGAATCTGATAAACATTACAGGCTTGAATAACCATATTTTATTAGTTCTATAATGTATGTTGTTGTTTCTTGTTCGTTTTTTTGGTTTTTGTTATCACATTTTAACCTTGTCTGAAATTCGGAGGTATCTCATGATTCCCGTCAGCCGGGAGATGGTCATCATGTGATTATCCCTGCCTGTGCTGTGCATGTGTGACCCTGACAGCTCGTCATAGATAGCATCATCACCGTAGTGTTGGTATCAAATGTATCAGGTTTAATTAGCATCTAAAAATGTCTTCAAAAAGATTGCACAATGATTCAGCGTTGAAACGAAAAGTTATTGTGTACGCGGAAAAGCACGGGAACAGAACGGCCGGACGCACGTTTGGTATTAGCGAAGCCAACATCCGTTGCTGGAGGAATGACCAGACGTCCATATTTACATGTAAAGCAACAACAAAATGCTTCATGGGACCTAAGAGAGGAAGATACCCGCACGTGGATGAAGCCGTACTACGATTTGTTAGTGACATGTGTGTGAAAGGATTGCCTGTCACACGCCAGGCGATGCGACTGAAGGCGGGGGAAATTGCCAAAACCCTGGGAATTGATGAAACAGAGTTTAAGGCGACGAGAAGCTGGTGTGATCGGTTCATGCGCCGAGCAGGACTGTCTTTGAGGCGCCAGACCTCGTTTTGCTCAAAGCTGTCCACTGACATGAAACAGACGGACACGGCGAAACATGCTTTCCGGGAGCGCTGTGTCCCCAGCGCCCTAGATGCCACCAAGGGTGCCACTCTGTGGAGGAAAGCAGGCCTCCGTGGCTGTGCTTGGAGCGGTGACTCAGAAGAGTTGGGCTCAGACTATGCAGTTATCGTTATAACTTAACCAGTTATCTCATATGCTTTCTTCAGGTATGGGCCAGACTGATGTGATTAAAAAACCCTTTTTAACTCTAAAACGACGTTTCAGTAAATCCCCACATTATACACGCTGTGGAAAGCACTGTGTCGGCTTCATTGCCTGCGTTGTTTTGTTAGTGGTACACGTGGTGCACCTTACAGTTGCTGGTATCTTAGAGTAAAAATAGCTTGTAAACTTATTCTTCCTTGTAGGATAGCGATTATGTGTTAGGGAACTTAATCCTGACTCTTAGGTGATTAAAATAGTTATCCTCTAGGAGATAGAGGGTTTTGGTTTTTTTCTGCAACCTATTCAAGATTTGAGAGCAGTAATTTAGGAATCTAAGAACTGTCTTCTACTAAAGGAAGAATAGGATTGGTTTCTCCCTTTTGTACGGGAGGACTTCATGCTCAAGGCATGTGTTGTGGAGAATGTGCTTCTTCACAAACAATTCAGCAACGAGACCTCAGAGGTCCTGGGTATTGAGGATAAAATAGAGTGGTGACCATGCTCGCCTCACTGGGAAACAACCTGCCGGGTGCCCGTGTTTGTCTTCACTGGACTTTGGCCCGAGTGTTCACCAGACAAGAGAGAGAGGGATTCCAGACCCTTCCCGTTCAGCGTTACCCACTCTTTGCAAGAATGAACTGCAAAGCCACTTTTATTCATCCAAGTTCTTGTTAATGTTTTTACCCTTTTCTTTCCCTCCAGAACTAGTCATCGCAGAATGTCCCCATTCTTACGACGGTGTGTAACTACGTGTGATACCTCATTTCACGCTCACGGTCTGCTTGGTAACTGTCCACTTGCTGTGCCCTCCATTCGTATCCTTGAGGTTTGCCTCGCCGTCATCGGGGCCCTTTGGATAAACTGAAAGAAAGGGAATTTACAGACCATAGGTTTAGTTTTAAATATTTGCTAGGGGAAGACCCCCAGCAGCCGAGAGAGACACAGAATCTTTGTCATTTCCTTTTTGGATGCCGTCTTCTGTTCGTGACTGTAGGGATTCATAAGCCAGTGACCCAAGTTGCAAGCATTAATTTTAGTGCTTCGTACTAGCTGCGTTACCACATTAAAACAGTCATCAGCTAGAATTCATGCCTGAAAGCTTCTTGGTACTGGGAGGATATTTAAATTAGATCTTTCATAACCTAATATTTTGAGCTGTGGATTCTGCTTTCTAGTAGTGTGTCTTAGGTTTAAGTAATAATAATAGTTGCTGACAAACATTAAGTAGCCAACGAGCTTCTGTGCTGTTTCAGTATTAAAGAACGATGGCTGATGTAACTTCATAAAATCTGCAAGGGTCATCCACAAATTACTACAGATGAGCCCATGTGAAGGTGTACATGTTGGTATTATTTCCATTTATGCTTCAGGGATATTTTTTTTAGTAGGACTTAAGGAAATGGTCTGTTTAACTTACTTAGGAAGTCTGTCCGAAAGCATATGAAGTAGCTTACACCCTACCATGTTTTAACTCTTCAGAGAGTAAAAGGAAATCACTGATGCCAATATGAACATTCAGCAAACTAATTCCTTTGTTTAAAGCTTTTATTTTTTCTTTCACCCCCCCCCCGCCCCCGCCATAGTATGCATTTCTAAGGCCGCCACTAAGAAAGGCAGGGGGAATATTAACACACGATTATTTGTGTGGGGTAGCGTTTCTGTTCCTATTCCTATTTTAGTGCTTTTGTAGCTGCACTTGACCAGAACTTCACACGTGCATTTTCAGTTTCTCACAGGGAGACTGACTACTGTGGTTAATTTTGAAGCTTAGAAGGTTGTGAGCCTTCAGAGTACATTCAGGATCAGTCTTGTTTGAATACTCAGACACATAGATGGTGACCAACCATTCTGTCTTTTGAGGATTAATTCTAGAATTGAGGACACTGATAGGTTGTTTCATTTCCTTCCCAATCAACCATTCCCGTGTCTCTGTTGCCTCTGAAACTTTTGTGAAAATTGCCTGTATCAAGCGTACTGGTTTGCATTGCTCTGATTTCAATGCCAAAAAACACTAAATATTTGTGTGGCGCACTGTTCAGTGAGGCTTTTAATATTTACATCAAGCTAAAAATAGAATTCATCCAATGGATTTTGTAGTATTGTTTTCATGGTGGAAACATTAAATACGTTGTTTTTTGGTGAATAGCTAATTCACCTATGTGCTGACCCATGTCTTCAGATGATGCTAGGTTTAAAAACAAGTTCAACTGTTATTTTGCTGAAAGGTGGGAATATATTTTGCTGAAAGATGGGTGAATCATAGTAATGGTTTGACAGAATGTTACTTTAAACCAAAACGTGTTGAAAGATTTGAAAGTAGTGCTCTTTTGCTTTTAGGAGCAACCTATTTTGAAATTATTTATAAGTCAACAATGCAGTATTTTTTAAAGTCCGTTTTTCTTAAGTTTATGTTTTAGTGTAATGTAACCAGTGTAACGTTAGATTTTTGACTGGTAAACTTCAGGTGCTTTTATTTTGAAGTTGACTTTTAAAAGCTAATGAGCAGTACTCAAAGGGTATTGACTTTGGAGCATCTAATGGAATACTGTTTCATTATGGAGTCTAGAATTAAAGCACCGAGTATCGTCTGCTTTTAGAGTATCCTACAGCTTTTAACTGAAAGCATAAAGAGTATCATTTTATCTTATATTTATAAAAGTTCCCATTTCTTAATATACATGGGCTGCCTGCCTTAGGACCTGTGTTTAACAGTACCCTCCAAGTCAGTTCTGGGCATAACCATTCACCAAATATGGCTGCTGTTGTTTCTTAAAGGAAACATCCTATGTGCTATAATGTATTGCCATCCTGCTGCTTGACAAATAGGTTTATATATAAGGAATTAGAAGTGTGTGCATTAATAGTACCACTGTATAACGAGATGTAAAATTAGAGTCATGGAATGTATGTAAATGATCACTCACTGTTTTTGTTTCAAAACTGGTCAGTACTGTACCTAAAGCTTCCGTGGTTTGTTTGATGTTCTAACTTTCACTTTAAACTGCACAGAATAAATTAAAATGAAAACAAAAGTTTGGTACATGTCATTGATAAAGTATAATAAGTAGAATGGCACCTGGGGCATGAAGGGAGTTGAAAGCAGTCATTTTTCCAGTGGTCCAGCCTTCACCACCCTTTTCACCCTCTAAGCAAGAATTAAGGTAACAGTAGTAGTATTCCTGGTGCTGTGAAAGTAGTGGAACCCAAAGGACATAGATTTGAGCTAAATTGCTTTGCCCATTAGAGCCTTTGGTTCTCTTCTCATATTTTATCCAACACCCTCAAGATTGTTTTGATATTCTGTTTACCATGGGTCATGTCTCACATTTTTGTTCGTATTAACCCACCTGGAAGACTGAGTGAGGACACTGACCAAAGCCAAGTAAAAAAGATTGAGGAGGGCCTTTGAAAACCAGTTTGAGATGGGAAATCATTAATCGTAGTGGCTAGGAGCCAGGTTTTTAATTTTTCCTCAGCGGTGCTTAGCTGCCAGGAATGAAGAGTGGGAAAAAGTGGATTGTGCCAGGGTCAGGCTTTGTAAGGGAGGAGTGAAGGGCAGGGCCATTAGAGATTACTGTGGATTGGCTATGGGATTTGGGCTGGGTTGTAAGAGAAGTCTGATCCGTAAGACCCCGATAAATTGGGTGAATGGGCAGGGGTAGAAACTGAAGATGAAATGAGTGTGACATTTGTGTATAATGAATAGAAGGGAGTTTGGGGCAGAGATCAGCATTTTAGAGGTGAAGCAGTTCTGAGCAGTGTCAGTACAGCCATAGGAAGGGAATCAGAACTGGGACTCATTCTAGGCTGTTCTGTGGACTGTCACCATGGTCGCTGATACGTGCTGGCTAGAGTTGGGATTGAGAAGAGGACCATGTGCTGGGGATCAGTTCAGAGACTTGGAAGACTGGTCTCCAGGTCTGGGATGTTAGATGGCCTGTAAAAGGAGGAAGGAGTTTCCTAAAAATGAAAGAGGAATGTTTCTGGAGCACTCTGAGAGTGCTTTCTCTTCATTCTACCCGCACCCCACCTCCGTCTACCCCCACCCCACCTCCGTGGGCAGCTCTACAGGCCAGTATGTGATCGTTACCTGCAAGCGCAAGTGAGTACTTCAGTTATAAAAATGATGCTGTTTATGGAGAATGTGGGTGGGGGAGGGGAAGGAGAATGGAGGAAAGGACAGCAAAAGCTTCTCTAAAGATCTTGGAGGAGTAGAAGTTTTCTGGGTAGAGGAATTCCAAACAGAAGAAAGCATGTGGGAAGTCAGAGCTAGGGAAAGCTGCTCTGTTTGGAGAACTAGATGGTTCTTCCTGGAATAGAGAGTGGTTAATAGGGCACCGTGGTTTGTAACTGGAGAAGCGGGGAAGGTCTAAGTCACAAAAGCCCTTGTATGCAATGACAGAGGCTTTGAAGTGTGTGCATTTGTGATGGAAAACATTGAAATACTTGGAATTGAGTGAGAGCATTGATTCGCTGGTTTACCTTGTATTGAATGGCTACTCTTGTAGACACCTGAACTAAGTAGAGATGACTCAGGAAGCTTATGCTGTCAAGGCAGGCTGCTTTGGAGGCTCGGTGAAAACAGTAAATCTTACTGTAGTCCAAGTAAGAAAATAGGAAGCTAGTGGAAAGGAGTGACCACCATGGGAAACCTGAGACTATGAAGCGTCAACAGGACTTGACATTGGATTGTGAAGACATGTGAAGGATAAAGATAAGTAAAGGATGGTTTCAGTGTTTGAGTTGGTTTGAGATTGGGGACATTGCAAGATGTATATGGAAGAAGTAGGTCTGTGGTCGGCCACAGGGAGATGGAAGATAGAGTCCGGTTTTGGGCATCCATATTTTTGAGGTGGATGTGCTTATGGGCCATTCGGTGGACAGCAATACTGAACAGTTATAAAAGTGGTCTGAGGGGCGTGGTTGAAAACACGAGCTGTGATCATCAGTATGTGACTGCGGTGAAAGCGATAGGCAAAAATAGGACCTACTTGGGGAGGAGGCTAGCAGAATAAGAGACAAAGGAGTGGCCCTGAAAGAGCACCGATATTTAAGAGTCTGGCAGAAGAAGAAGAGACCATTGGGACACTGAGAAGGACTGGAGAGAAAACGAGAAGCCTACCTAGAGAAAAATAATGTGCTGGAGGCAAACCGAAGAAAGAACCGGAAAGAAGAGTAAGCATTCAATTGATACATATATGTAGAATGATATTGCTCAGATCTGCCTATTAAGAAATTGTGGCAACAGGAGACTGTTGCAGTAATCCAGGCAAAAGATGATGTGAATCTGTGCAAGGCTGCGGGTCGTGGAGACCAGTTGAGCAAATCCCCATGGGAATTGATTTGACAGTGGTTGGTACGTGAGTAGATACGGGAGGTGTAGGCTAAGGATGAGCCCATGGTGGTGGCTGATGGAGGATGTGGGTGGAGCATGCTTGAGGGGACAGTTTGGGGAAGAGTCCAGGTATGTGTAAGACCAGTGGAAGTGGCCATCAGGAACTTAGGATACAGGCAGGAGAACTGAATTCCTACCCAAATGCTTTTATCTTCTTAGTTGGTAGTTTATTTAACCTGTTTCCTGATCTGCTAAATAGGAATGATAACATCTAGGATGACTGTAAGGAGCACATTTTTTAAAAAATCCTACTTACGCATATTCCTTAATGTATAGTAGGCAACCCATAACCTCACTCTCCTTCCTTCTCATTCACCTCTGTAAGCATAGAAACCTTCTTAATGCTAGCTTGATCTAAGAGTTGGTCAGTCCATTGAAAAAGTTAGTCGAAATGGGGAATCATAAAAACGTACATTCATCCTCCAATATTTAAGGTAAGACCAAAGCTTCCCCCCCCACCCCGCACTGAGTATAGATCCATTAGAATTTCGTTCTCATTTTCTTTCTTTTTTTAATGTTTATTTTTGAGAGAGAGAGAGAGAGCCACCCAAGCCCCACACTCCCCATCTCATTTTCTTTGTAAAAACTTAGACTTAACAATTCTAGGACTTCTGGTTTTGTTCTCTTAAAACGAACAAGAACAGAACCTAGCAGAGCAAAGATTTTTACTCCAATTTCCTATCTTTTGAGGTTGCCTCTCTTGCTCTAGATGGACAGGATTTTTACCATCTTGGCTTTATCAAATTTTCACAAAACATTCAACTAAGTTTACATTGAAATAGCAATCCTTGTTTTACACTTTTATTTCGTTGTAGCATTAAATTATAGCATTATAAGATCAGAGACAACAGAAATAAACATTTGGAAAATAAAACATTAAATAAGTGGTTTGGGAACCATTTTGATTGAACAATTGGTGAGAACAGAAATAAGTGAACATACAGGGTTAAGTCCTTGATTATGCACTCCACCTCGGCAGGTACTGTGCATCTTTTTTTCACAGAGCAAACTGAAGCCTCAGCCTGGAATCTATTCACCTTTCTATAGAGTTTTCATACCTGTTTGTTCCCACCCTCCCCTTCCACCCTGGTGCTTTGGAGGACAGACCCCTCTACTTCCCTGGAATAATCCCTCCTCCTGTGCTTTGGGTTTGTGTTCTCCCCTTTTTAGCAAATTGACACTGTAAATTACATTTGACCCTTGAGCAATGTGGGAGTATCCCCCCTTCGTGCAGTCAAAAATCTGCTTATAACTTTTGACTACCCCAAAACTTAATAGCTGACTGTTGATGGGGACCCTGCCAATAATAGCTGATTAACATAAATTTGTTACTATGTCATATGTATTATATACTGTATTCTTATGATAAAGTAAGCTAAGGAAAAGATTGTTGAAAAGGATTGTTAAAATCCTAAGGAAGGACCCCTGGGTGGCTCAGTCGGTTGAGCGCCTGACTTCAGCTCAAGCCATGATCTCATGGTTCATGAATTCGAGCCCCACATCAGGATCGCTGCTGTAAGCACAGAGCCCGCTTAGGATCCTCTGTTCCCTTTCCACCTCTGCCCCTCCCTGGCTTGCACTCTCTCTCTCAAAAAAATAAAACATTAAAGAAAATAAGACAATACATTTACAGTGTAGTGTACGTATTGAAAAAATTCCACGTGTAAGTTGACCTACGGAGTTCAAATCCGTGTTGTTCAAGGGCAAACTATTTCTTCTGTATATTCAGTCACTTTGTCAGCTGGATCATTCTCTTCAATGTTTAAACATACTCACTAAGCATATTGTATCTCAGGAGAAGGAAAGCCTATTCTTTCTCCCCTCCGCAGTCAGCCACTCTTCCCCCTCAGCGGCAGACTTCTCTGAGTAGTTACCTCTAGGACCCCTGACACAAAATCTGAAGGGCATTTTCCAGTCCTCAGCTTTGCCTGACCTCCCAATGGCATTTGTTGTGATTGCTCATCCCTTCCTCGAAACATTCTTCTGGCTTCCACGATACTAAATTCTCCTGGCTTTGAAGCTGTTAATATCACCTGTCTGCCCCCACCCCTTCATCTCGTTTGCAATTATCCTGCAATTAAATGTCTGAGTTCCCCGGGGCTAGGTTGTAGCCCCTCTTCCCTTACCCTGCGCTATTTCCTTACTTGTGACTTCAGTGATTATCTCTTCCACCAGTGGGACCACATTCCAGTCTCTTGAGCCGACTGCCTTCTCCTCTTGATGGTCTTAAACACTGGTCAAACTCCACACCTGCAAGGTCCAAGCTGTAGTCCCTTCTGAGCCTGGTGTGACTCCAGTGTTCCTCTACAGTTGCCGAAATCGACAGTCTAAGTATCCTGGAGCTCTCTTTCGGGTCCCCTGTTCAGCACATGGTGTCTTGTTGATTTTACCTAAATAGTCCTGACACCGTCTGTTTCTCTCCATTTCCGTTTTACCATCTGTAGATGACATAGTGTGGTGATCATCCGGATGGCTTCTGGAATTAGACTTCCCTGCGCCCTATTTTTCATCTGTAAAATGGGTGTAGTAATAGTACCTATCTCATAAGGTCTTTGATAGGGTTAATTGAGTGAATCCACACAAAGCATTTAGAACAATGCCCAGTGTACGCTGCGTATTCCCTACCATTGTAATATTCACATGGGTCCCCGCTTCATGGTCGTCTTACATCCATTACTGCTTCTTGCAAGTCTGTCCCCCTTGTCACCAGACTGATCTTTCTCAAACTCCAATATGACCCTGCAGTCTCCTTGCTTATAACATGTAAATGGTTTCCCATTGTTCCTTCTAGAAAAGGGGTTGAAAATCCTTAACACTCCCAGTGACGCGTGGCAAGATCTCATTTACCAGCCTCATCTCATACCACAGCCCCCTCACTCTTTACACCTATGGCAGTGTGGGCCGACCCCCGGTTACACAACCCTCCACTCCACCCCCGCTGTCACTGGATCCTTGCCGTGGCTCTCTGCTGTGACTTGGACACTCAGCTCACTTCCCCTGGGTCATTCACCAGATTTCAGCTCACAGCTCACTTTCTCAGAGAAGCTTCTCTGAACACTACCCTCTTTCCCTTCCAGGTAGGTCATTTGTTACATAGACAATCTTCCTCTCCTTCAGTGGCCCCACAGAGAATTAAACAGTCGGTGGTGGATTGATTTGAGTAGGCAGCGGCATCCTCACTGTATTGAATTAGTCAGTATTTCAATATAAGATAGAACCTTCATCGAAATACCATTCTAATCTGCAAGCTGCATGTATCCAATCTTTTAGTTGTAATCTGAGTCTAAAATCAGAGGCCTAATTCCTGCCTTCTCTACATCTCCTGAAAATGGTTACTGTTTTCTTTAATGGGCAAGCACAAAAGCTAGGTTAATGAGATGCTTATTTTGCAAGCCCCTCATTCTTTCCCTGATTCTGTGTGGGTTGTTCCTCCATCCTTTCTGAAAAGGTCAAAAGATCCTGTCAGAGGAATGGCTTTTGGCCACAAGATGGCGACAGATCTCAAGCATTCAAGCACTGGGTGTTTTCTGTTTCTGTTAGGGGTGTGCTCCTTTAGACTAGTGTCCATGGGTATGGTAACTACATGGCATCCTGTTTTACATCACAGGTATTTTACTTAATCCTCTCTACCTACAGCAGCTAGGGCGTGAACATAAATTAATCAAACTGGAACACTTTTGAGAGTGAAGGGGAGAGGGCAGTTTATTCATTAGGTCACGACCACAGATAAAAACGAGGGCTGTTCTGGCCACACAGGGACATCTTTTCTCTCCATCTAAAGTGAGGAGACAATATTTATAGTCCCTCTGATTCCTACTGATGAGGACTTTGAAGTCAGAGAAAAAGAAGCACTCACAAATGTGAACTTCACTTCCCAGTGTCTGACCCCAGAAATGAGACAATTTTAGAAAACCAGTGATGGATTGGTAAGATGTTATGGAAATAGTAAGGCTTTGTGTTCATGGTGCCTTTGATGTGCACCATCCTTTTTTTATATTTTGCCTTCCTCTGAACCCCACAGCTTTGTGAGGTGTGAGGAAGGCAGGGGAAATACTATCTTTCCTTCACAGGCAAAGAAATGGAAGTTCAAAGAGGTCAAGTAGCTTGGCCATGGGCATGGGGAGTGCCACACCCTCGGCTTCTGCCCTTTTGCTTAGAGAAAGGAAACACAATTTCTTCTTTGCATAAAGCACCCAAACAAAACAAAAACCAAACACGCAAACCCAAACCGCCTTAGGTCATTTAGCACAAAGGGAAATGAATACACGTTTGAATGCAAATATAAGGTGAAACCCTAATTTCTGTGAGCTTGCCTGGCGGGATACATTGAGAAGTCTTGGTGTCTGTTTTCTCTTGTTCCCTTCCCCCCACCCCTCCACTCCCCCAATAGAGCAACGGGCCTGTGTGTCCTATAGTGCCGGCTTTCCCTCGCTGTAGGACTCAACAGGTGTGGGCCCATGGGGGTCCTAAATCTGGATGGTCCATAGGGAGCGGGACTTGCGAAGGGTTGGTAGGGAAAAAGCGTTTAGGGACAGTGACCCAGGGGCCGCTGGGGGATGCAGCTGGAGCACAGAGAGAAACCCAGGGCCCTGGCCTCTCTGACCTTCCTCTTTAGCCCAGAACGTCGATTCCTTAGCGCTGCGCTCTGTGCTGCTGCAAATGCCTGTCGCCTTCTCCGGAGACCTTCTCTGTCCTTTACTTCTCTCCCCTCCAAAGCCACTTCTTCTGTGCAGCCTTTCCCACACTGTGTGCTCCTGTGTTGGTTACTCCAGTGGAGTATTTCCCAGTTGTACGTCCTGACCAACTGGTGTTTACAACAGGGAGAATCATGGGGATGCTTGTTAACTGCAGATTCTTGGCCCTTCTTCATTTCAGTCCATTGAATCAGAATCTTGGGGGAGGTTGGAGCTAAATATCTACATTAAAATTTTTTTTTTTATTTTTAAATGTTTTTTTAAAATTTATTTTTGAGAGAGAGAGCACAAGCAGGGGAGGGGCAGGGAGAGTGGGGGACAGAAGATCTAACGCGGGGTCTGTGCTGATAGCAATGAGCCTGATGTGGGACTTAAACTCACGAACCAGGAGATCATGACCTGAGCTGAAATCAAGAGCCGACTGAACCAACCAGGTGCCCCAAGAATCTACATTAAAATTTTTTAATGTTTATTTTTGAGAGAGAGAGAGAGACAGAGAGAGTGAGTGTATGTGTGTGAGCAGGGTTGGGGCAGAGAGAGAGAGGGAGACAATCTGAAACAGGCTCCAGGCTCTGAGCTGCCAGCACAGAGCCAAACGTGAGGCTTGAACTCTCAAACCACGAGATTATGATCTGAGTCGAAGTCAGACGCTTAACCGACTGAGCCACCCAGGCGCCCCAAGAATCTATATTTTTAACAGATTTTCCCTCCATGCGACTACTGTCCTTTTTTTTTTTTTTTAACCCCCCTGTCCTGGGTCAAATAGCGTCTCTCCAAAATCCCTGTTCACCTAGGGTGTGCACATGAGTCCTCTTTTGGAAGTGGAGTATTTGCACATGTAATCGTGCTGAGATGAGGTCATGCTAGATGAAGTGGGGCCCTGGTTCAGTGACGGCGGTCCATGTAAGAAGAAGACATTCAGACACACAAAGGCGCACAGGCACCACCATGGGAGGCAGGAGGCAGAGATCGGAGTGATGCATCCACAGGCTGACGAACCCCAGGGATTGCCAGCAACCTCCAGAAGCCAGCAGAGAGGGAGGCGTGCAACAGCGTCTTCCGCTGAGCCTCCAAAATAAGAAATCAGGCCTGCCAGCCTCTTGCTTTCGGACTTTCAGCCTCCAGAACCTTGAGAGAATGCGTTCTGTTGTCTTCAGCCCTTCAGTGGCTGAAGCCCTAGGAAATGAAGAGCACCCTCCCCTTTCCTACCTCCCATTGTCTTGATGAAGTCCCCTCATTCCCCCCTCCCTGCCGCAGGAAGTTACACTTCCTACCCAAGTGATTTTAGTGTTACAGTGCACATATGTGACGCTGTTCACTGGGCCCGTGGGGCAGCTCTTGGGGAATCTCAAGAGCCCACCTCTCTCTCTGTAAAAGTGAAAGAGCTCCCTGGCTCCCCTGTGCAGCTTTCCTGGGTAGCATCCTCACTGGGGTGGGAGCCCCAGGAAACTTCGCTCTGGGTCGGGGGTGTGCTCTGCAGTGGTGTGAGTGCCCAGGGGCACGGCAGGGGCTCTGGGGTGATGCCATGGTGAGGGCGGCAGTGTCCTGCGCAGGCCAGCTCTGCGTCCGGCCTGCCTGAGATCCCCTGAGCTACCTGATGTGCTTTTAATCAGTCCCTTTCCTGCTCTGTCAGCAGGTTTATGTTGCCAGGAGCTCAAATGCCTGACGGTCATGGGTGGGCATCTGTTCCTTTTTTCTTTTCCTCTTTGTTCAACAAAATCTAAAGGGGCGCCTGGGTGGCGCAGTTGATTAAGCATCCAACTTCAGCTCAGGTCATGATCTCACAGTTCGTGGGTCGAGCCCCGCGTTGGGCTCTGTGCTGACTGCCAGCTCAGAGCCTGGAGCCTGCTTCGGATTCTGTGTCTCCCTCTCTCTCTGTTCTCCTCTGCTCGTGCTGTCTCTCTCGCTCTTTCAGAAATAAATAAAACATTAAAAAAAAAAGGTAGTAATATACCCTCACTAGTGGCATGGCTTTGGGATTTGGTAAGTGTTCCATTGTATCCATCTTTCACGTTATTGTGGTTGAGTATTTGTCCTAACCTACTTTTAATGAAGAAATTACTGTTAGCCATTCATTAATCATCATCGTTATTATTTTAGCCTAAAGAGTTTATGCTTCTTTGGTTATTCAACATGTTTACCGATTTCTTTACTCTTCGTTGTTTCTTGCAATCCGTTCTTCTTTCTGGCTTCAGTTTATTTTTCACCCAAGACTTTACCTCCTTCAGAAGCTTCCTCAGTGAAGGTGTTTGTGTGGTGCACACTCAGTCTTTACCCAGACATATCTTTATCTTGCTTTCTTTCATGACGCAAACTGGATATAGAATTTTAGATTGGCGGTGTTTTTCCTCAGCATATTCAAGGTATGATTCTACTGTCTTCTGGCCTGTATCATTGCAGATGAGAAATTATAAAAGTTATCAGTGATCATCCCTTTGTAAGCTCTGTGTCCTCTCCTCCCCCAAACACCAGTTACTTTGCTGTCTTACAGTCTAACTAACCTGTACCTAGGGGTAGGTGTGTTTGATTCATGTTGCTTGGGAGTTCTGCAGCTTCTTAGGTCTTTCTTATTTCTGGAAAATTCTCATTCACTGCCTTAAAATCATTTCTTCTCCATCCTCTCTAGTCTTTCCTGGGCCTCTAAGTAGACTAATGCTGGATCCTTCATATTTTTCAACGCTTTATCTGTTTGCTCCTTTTTACTGGATTTCTTCATAGTTCCCTCTCAGTTTGTTAATTCTTTTTTCACCTGTGGCCAATTGGTTTAACCTATCAGTTGTATTCAGGTTTTCGCTTCATTATCTGTTTATACACATACACAAATTATATTTTATATAAATACATGAATGTGATCTTGTCAAACATATGTGTGTGTAATCTTTTTCTCTCTTTCTCTTTTATTTGGCTCTTTCTTCCAGTTTTCCACTTTCTTCATCCTCTCCCTATTCTATGTAACTCAGGTTAACAACACAGTGTATATTCTCTCATGTTTTTGTCTTGGACAGATCATCTTATAAAAAAATTTTTTTGGGGGGGCACCTGGGTGGCTCAGTTGGTTAAGTGTCGGACTTCAGCTCAGGTCATGATCTCACAGTTCGTGGTTTTGAGCTCTGTGTCGGACTCTGTGCTGACAGCTCAGAGCCTGGAGCCTGCCTCAGATTCTGTGTCTCCCTCACTCTCTGCCCTACCCAACTCACGCACTCTCTCTCTCTCAAAAATAAAATAAAAAAAACATCGGGGCACCTGCGTGGCTCAGTGGATTAAGCGTCTGACTTCGGCTCAGGTCATGATCGTACGGTTTGTGGGTTTGAGCCCTGCATTGGACTCTGTGCTGATGGCTAACTCAGAGCCTGGAGGCTGCTTCGGATTCTGTGTCTCCCTCTCTCTCTGACCCTCTCCTGCTCACGCTTTCTCTCTCTCTCTCTCTCTCAGAAATAAATAAAACATTAAAAAAATTTTTTTAAATGTAAAAAATATAAATTTGCATCCATTAGAATCACTACTATTTATTTTTTAGTCTTCTATTTATTTTATTTTATTTTTATTTATTTCTCTTCTGTATGATTTTCTTTCTTTCTTTCTTTCTTTCTTTCTTTTTCTATATAATTTATTGTCAAGTTTGCTAACAGTATGTACAGTGTGCTTTTGGTTTCAGGGGTAGATTCCCATGATTCATCACGTACATACAACACCCAGTGCTCATCCCAACAAGTGCCCTCTTCAATGCCCATCACCCATTTTCTTCTCTCCCCCGCCCCCATCAACCCTTAGTTTGTTCTCTACATTTAAGAGTTTCTTATGGTTTGCCTCCCTCCTCTCTGTTTATAACTATTTCCCCCCCATTCTTCCCTCATGGTCTTCTGTTAAGTTTCTCAAGTGCCACATATGAGTGAAAACATATGATATCTGTCTTTCTCTGACAGACTTATTTCACTTAGCATAATACCCTCCAGTTCCATCCATGTTGCTGCAAATGGCAGAATTTCATTCTTTCCATTGTATATATAAACCACATATTCTTTATCCATTCATCAGTTGATGGACATTTAGCGTCTTTTCATAATTTGGCTATTGTTGAAAGTGCTGCTGTAAACATTGGGGTACATGTGCCCCTTGTGAATCAGCACTCCTGTATCCTTTGGTTAAATTACAAGTAGTGCTGTTGCTGGGTTGTAGGGTAATTCTATTTTTAATTTTTTGAGGAACCTCCACACTGTTTTCCAGAGTGGCTGCATCAGTTTGCATTCCCACTAACAGTGCAGGAGGATTCCTGTTTTTCCACATCCTCACCAGCATCTGTTGTTTCCTGAGTTGTTAATTTTAGCCACTCTTGCTGATGTGAGGTGGTATCTCAATGTGGTTTTGATTTGTATTTCCCTAATGAGGAGTGATGTTGAGCATCTTTTCATGTGTCTGTTGGCCATCTGGATGTTTTCTTGGAAAAATGTCTATTCATGTCTTCTGCCCATTTCTTCATTGGATTATTTGTTTTCCGGGTGTTGAGTTTGGTCAGTTCTTTATAGATTTTGGATACTAACTTTATCTGATGTGTCATTTGCAAATATCTTCTCCCATTCGGTCCGTTGCCTTTTGGTTTTGTTGGTGGTTTCCTTTGCTATGCAGAAATTTTTTTTAATGTTTATTTATTTTTGAGAGGGAGAGAGACAGAGTAAGTTAAGGAGGGGCAGAGAGACAGGGAGACTCAGAATCTGAAGCAGGCTCCAGCCTCTGAGCTGTCAGCACAGAGTCCAACGCAGGGCTTGAACTCATGAGCTGTGAGATAATGACCTGGGCCAAAGTTGGATGCTTAATTGACTGAGCCACCCAGGTGCCCCTCATCTTTTTTTTTTTTTTTAAGGAGACAGAAGTTTATAGTTCTATTATCTTAAACTAAGATATATGACATATAGTTTTGGTTATTGTTTATTTTATTAAAATATGCTCCTTGATATATTACTCACAGATACCTCATGGAAATCTTTCCAAATCTACCGGTAAAATGTTAATTCATTGTGTTTTTTTAAATATACATACTGTTATCTAATAGGTTTTTAAAAATATTTATTTATTTATTTTGAGAGAGAGCAAATGATAGCACACACAGACAAGCAGGGGAGGGGCAGAGAGAGAGCGAGAGAAAGAGAGAGAATCTCAAGCAGGCTACATGCTGTCGGTGCAGACTCAGGGCTCCATCTCATGAGCCATGAGATCCTGACATGAGGTGAAATTAAGAGTCAGTCATTTAATCGACTGAGCCACCGAGGCACCCCAATTCATTGCTTTTAAGGCTTACTATTCCGTGGCGTGGACATATGACAATTTATTCAAACATGTTCTAACAAAGGACTTTCACTTTGCTTGTCGTACAAGCAGTGGTCCAATAAGTAGTGCTGTACAAATGTCTCTATAGACTTGTGCCTTTATTTCCATGGGATGGATCAAGGTTCACCAAAGTTCCCTGAAAAAGGCCAGATAATAACTATTTTAGGCTTGATGGGTCAGGCCATCTTCTCTTAACTCTGCTTCTGGCTCAAAGCAGCCATAGACAATACGTAAACAAATGAGTGGCTCTGTTTCAATAAAACTTAATTTATAAAATCTGGTTGTATGGCTTTGGCCCACAGCCATAGTTTGCTGGCCTCATGGATGGATTATCAGAAGTGAGATATAAAGTATATTTTTAAAAATTGTAGCAGTAACTGCCAAATTACTTTCCAATAAAGCTGTCATAATTCACATGATTCCCCCACATGTCTGAAATTATCTTTTTCTGAATTCCAACAACAAATAGGTATTATGAATGTTTAAAACTTTTGCCAGTCCGATGGACATGGAGTAAATAGCTCACTGTAAATTTAGTATGCATTTCCAATAGTATTAGTAAGTTTGCCCATTTTTTAAAATTTTTTTAAATTTTTATTTATTTCTAGGAGAGAGAGAGACAGCGTGAGCAGGGGAGGGTCAGAGAGAGAGGGAGTCACAGACTGAAACAGGCTCCAGGCTCTGAGCTGGCAGTCAGCACAGAGCCCGACGCGGGGCTCGAACCCACGAACCGCGAGATCATGACCTAAGCGAAAGTCGGACGCTTAACCGACTAAGCCACCCA